>JAOXOE010044754.1:0-25000 GCA_028565055.1 Phoeniculus purpureus | reverse complement strand
GAGGTGTTTTCCACGTCGAGTGGCTGTCATTGTCACCCAGACAGGGAGCATCCACAGCTGGGGTGTAGAGCAGAGATGGTTCAGGTGTCTTCAGTTATGTTGGCCGCCCCATGCTGCTTCACTGGGGCATATATATATGTGGTGGGATGTATATTGGCTAGGACATGTTTTGTGCAATTCCAGCTTGGCTTCCTTGGGGGAGTGGGGCAGACTCTTGCTTCTGACCCCTTTTCAAGGGTCTCCCTTTGTGCAAGTGTGTGCTCGTTGTGTAGAGCATTAAGTCTGTCTGCTCCTGAAAAGGCTTTCATTTGAAAATTGATTTCGATTTTATTGGAATAATCAGTATTATTTTAGAAAATCAATACATCATCAAGCTGAAGCAATTTTGCAGGGTTTTTCAATTTACTGATTTTTTTTTTTTTTTTTAAAAATCCTTGGGTTTTGTTCCTGATTAATAGAAGTGCTTTTGACTGTCAAAATTGCCAAATCTGAAAACAAATGCTGGGCTGGAGGTGTTGGACGTTTCAGCCCCAGCATAAGTGCCATCTCCCATCACCCCATAGCAAATGAGAGGGGAGCTTGGGCCCTATGTCCAGATGTTCTTTCGGCTACAAGATACCAACCTTGCATAGCTGGTGTTTATGGTAAGGTCATGTCTGTGTGTGGGTCTGGAGGAAGTTCTCAACTCCTCTAACCTGCCCAAGAGGGAGATGCTGGCAGTCATTCCTGAAATCCTGTCCTGGTCTTGGATGGAACCTGTGGCTTTAGTTTCTGGGTAATGAGCTAGAGAAAGTTATTTCTTGTGAATCCAGGCTTTTTGGTCTAAATTTTACTTTTTCCAGATGATAGAGGGTGAGAAAAGTCAACTACAAATGTAGTTTTTCTTGAAATCATAAAGTTAAGATGATGTCTCTGAGCTGATACAACTCCTTAGTTGTTCCTGAAACCATAAAGTTAAGGTGATCTCTCTGAGTTGATACCAAGGAGTTGTTCCTGAAACCACAGCATAGCTCTAGGGACCTTGTGTCCTCCACCATGCTGCTTGTCTTGTGATGCTGCTGAGCTGGGGTAAAAAATAAAACTTTCCAAATTTCATATTGTTCATTTGATGGCCCTGGCATTCTGGGATGTAGGAGAGATGGCCATCACCCTACTTATTTGTATGTGCTGCAGAAAAGAAGCCCTGCAAGGATACAGTAGTCTGGGAACCAGGGAGCCAAAATAATGTCCCTAGGAGTGGCTTGCTATGGAAAAATGTTCCTCTTGGGCTGATGCTGTCAGCTTCAACATGCCTTCTGCATGCAGATGCTTTTGCAATTCATCTAGTCTTGACCTGTATCAGCAGAGTGGCCCAATCCATGAGGACTTTGTGAGACCAGCTTGGGTCTGAGCTTCTCAAAATACTGGAAAAAATAATTTAAAAAGAGGAGAAATGGAAGGCATCTGGGCTTGGTCCCATTTCAAACGGGCTATTTCTCTTTTGTATTTTTTTGCGTTGATTTTTAAAAATCTATCTGCAGATAGATAGATTTTAACATCTATGTACTCGCTGTTTTAACAAGCAGAACATGCTCTCTTCCAGTTTTTATTTTTCCTTATCAGTTTTACCCAAACTGGCTTTGCAAAGACAGACTTGCACGGACCCGGGCTCTAATCTTGCTCCATGTGCAGTACATAAACCATGTGTGACACGGAGTGGCTGTTCGTGTGTTTTATTTCCCAGGGGAGAATTTATTCAGGAGCATCTCTGTTACTTAAAAACATTTCCTTGTTCTTTCAAAGCCGGAGCAAACAACACGGGGTTCAGCAGCGTTGAACAGACCTGGGAGAGAAAGGGCAGGGAGAGGTGGGAATGGGCAAAAATAAGGCAGTTCAGTGTTATTTCTCTGCAAACTAGTGCCTGGGAATGGAAATGAGGATCTTGTGCAGGTTTAAGTTATGCAGTGTTCTGTTTTGTTGCCATATGTTGCAGGAAGAATTCCTGGGGTTTGGGTTTTTAGTGTGGGGGTTTTTTTTTTTTCCTTCCCCTCTTACTACCAGTGAGCAGTCCCTCAAGATTTCCCTCAGCTCTCCAGCTTCATCTCATCAACATTCATATGCATACTGCCAGGTTCATTCACGCATGTCTTAAAGGAAAAACAGATATGGTTCACATTTCACAACAAGGTTGCTATTGTTTTTTTTGTTGTTTTTTAATCAACACTGGCTTAAAAATATCAAGTTCAGGCTTCAGATGGGCTTCAGTTCCAAACTTCCTGTGATTTAATGGCACTGCCTGAAACAACAGGAGAACCTGTATCAAACTTTGTGTGAATATTTAGATGAACTTTTCTATGCGAGCATCTTATCTGTTGTGGAAAAGGGTCTTTTAATTTGCTGTCAGCTGATTTTTTTTTTTTTTCTTTAAACTTGTGAAGAAGTGACAGATTTGTTTGATGACTTCAGTGTGATGGTAATTGTTGTCCATCCAGAAAAATCCTCACTCTTGGACGCACTCCATGGCACAGTTTAATCTTACTTTCCCTGTGTGTTATTTCAAATAATATCTGAAGGTTTGTTTAAAAAGAAAAAAAAAAGGGGTGGAGAGAGCGGAAGAAGCAAAGATCAAAAGAAAAAGGAAAAAAGGCAGGTGAGATGGTTAATTTTTCCATTTGCCTTTTCCTTTGGTAATTCTTAAATCAGCTCTCATGTTGTGTTCAACCTTTAATTTAAAGATGCATTTGCAAAATCTTGATCGTAGGAGTTTGTGGGAAGGTCTTTTGGCACAGGTCTGAGGGAAGCAGACATTCTGAGATGCTACATACAGATAGGGCTCGGGAGCGAGCTTATTTGCCAGGTGAGTTTGCTCAATTTAGGGGGACTTTATTCGTAAATCTAGACTGCTTAACTCTGAGTGACCATCTTGTTTCACATTAATGCAGCTCCAAAGCCATTTGCATTTTTAGCACTTTACTTAGACTCCCAGGCCTGATGGATTCAGGAAGCAATAGGTACATTATTTGAAAATGGTGAAGAGCAGCAATATATTAAAACAGTGGGTCAATAGTCAGCTAATATTGGAGCCCTGTTGCTTGATCCTTGGATCTGAGCTCTTTTTATTTCTCAACATTCCATGGGTTCAGGAAATTCTCAGAGCAGCTCAGCTTTTGTTTTTTTCAGTGTGTTCAAGAGCCCACTACCTTCTGCAGCTATAGACAGAGGTGATGCATGGGTGGAGGGGGTGAAAGTCTCAGATGTGCTTCCAGACTTGCACTGTAGCTCCTGCCAGCAGCTCTGGGACCACAGACAAGCCCAGAGGGAGAACTGCTCGTGGTTTTCCCACCTGTAGTATCTCCCTGGACATCCTGGCCCCATGCTGCTCATGGCTCCTAGACAAGGACACTGAGAAGCGCTGTTAGCTCCTGCCTGATTTCAAATAGAGGGCTAGATGCTTGTCCTTTCCTAAAACCTTCTTGTAACATCCAGAACTGTTTCAGAAAGCCTAAGACTGTTTAGAAATCTTAAGAGCACAGCTGAAAGGCTGAATTTTCCAAGAAAAGGGCCTTGAGTGCAGTTACACTGGAGAGAGGAAGCCCACTTATTTGGCTGTATTTTGTATATTTATTATGGGATATATTAATTATGTCATTTACACATCGCATTGGAACCTGGCTTCTGCTGCTTGAGTGGTAGGAAGGTATGGTGTTTCAGCGTCGCGCCTTGCCCTGTACATCATCCCCTACAGAAAAGGTGATGGATCCCTAAAAATGCATAGGGGTCAGAGGAGAGAGGATTCAAACAGTTTTCAGCTAACAGTACTGGATGTTAAGCATCCAGGTTGGCAAAATAGGAGACAAAATGGTTTTACAAGTATTTTCTAAGTGTAGTTGTTCCTCTGTTTAGTCTGGGTTGCACTCTACAGAACAGACGTGAAAAGAAATGAAATGGGTGATAGGCATAAAAAAGCTGGATGCAGGTAGAAATATTTAAAGTTTCTGCCCTGCAAAAAAAACATGCAAATTTTGTTTTTTACTGGCTCCAGCCCTTTTGTCTGAACATTTGTACATCTCTTGTGCCAAACTCCTCTGTGGTTCCCAGAGTGCAAATGGACTGGAAAGCCAGCAGAGCTGGAGAAGCAGGCGTTTGAAATCTGTCCCCCCATCCAACCAATATGGTCTGTGGGATAGATCTTCCTGCCTTCAGAGGCATCATGAAAAAGAGCTGACAAAATGGGCGCTGAGGAAGTGTTGTGTTTTCTGTGAAAAAAATCTTAGAAAAACTGTAATTGAACCAAACGGGGAAGGACCATCGCGCAGAAAGCGCCCAACTTGAAATGTTGCTTTCATCTAGATTTATCACTTCTTGTTCCAGAAGAAATTATGGAAGTTTGAAATTAGTAATTGAAATAAAGGGAAGAATAAAAATAATAAAAAGAGAACAAAATAGCATTTTGTGCTGGCATTTTGATATTTAGCTGACGGACCCCAAATGCTGCTCAGCTGGACAGAGTTGTGCTGTATGGTGGCAATGATTCTGTGAGTCATAGCCTGAGGCAGAGAAGCCAACTCCTTCCATGAACCCTTCTGGGTCATCCTGACCATCTCTCCATTTCTGAGGAGGTTTGAACAGGCCCAGAAGACAATAATTGTTTTTCATTTCCTGCTAGAAATATTCCCAGAAAAAAACAATACTCTCTCCTGGGTAATTTAAGTCCTGCAGAAGCACTTCTTGGTGCTGGAAAAATTTGGCTTATTTAAAACTCCAGAGCAAGGGTCATAATAGTACATGGGGTGTTTTACAAGTGGACATGTGGAAATCTGTTACAGAAAAGTGGTAAGAATAGGTCCTTCCCCACCCTGACGGGAAGAGAAATGCTGCCCTAGAAGTCTGAGTAGCACTAGGTGGACGTTTAAAAACTGCCTGGATATGTTCCTGTGGTCTAGGTGATCCTGCTCTGGCAGGGGGATTGGACTAGATGATCGTTTGAGGTCCCTTCCGATCCCTAACGTTCTATGATTCTGTGAAAAGCTCTCACTTAGATTTTCTGCAATAAAACCCTGAATTTACACTGTTTTACAGCCTGTTTGCAACCCAGTGAATAGAAAGATGGACATAAGGCTTTGATTTGGGATCTTCAAGCTGTTTATATTGATAATTTTATCTCTTTTAAGCTCTGTAGAAATCTTTCACAATCTCCTAGTAACAGGGCAAGTGTTTTCTTATGTTTTCACTTGATCTCCTTGCACACGACTGCAAGGATTATAGGACTGGATTTTTCTGCCCAAAGGACCTTAGGGATGTGAGAGCTGGAAAGACCCAGCTGGTTTGCTGAATATTTTTGAAGGACTGTAGGTCTGAGGTCCAAAGGAAAGACATAGACAGCAGCCTATGGCCTCCCTGGAGTCAGAAAAGCTGGTGATGCTGTGTGCACATTACAGCAGAGATCCCAGATGTTTTTGAACACTGGTCTCAGTAGAAGTGTAACTGTTCCTAGAACAGTCACCACCAAATTAGAAAATGGCTCTGTGTGGCATCAGGAAAAGCCATTACTTGAGATTTTTTAGTAAATTTTAGTTTTGAGAGTGTAATTACACCAGTCAAAATCATCTGCTGAGGTTGGTGATTTGTTGGGTTGTGGTTTGACTTGAATCTGTTCTTTTTCCGTTCCTGTTGTGCAGCCGTCCTGTAAGCCCTCATTTGCTTTTCTAGACATTTTGCTTCCTTGCTTAGAACAAGCAGCAACCCAAATAATTTTCTGGTGCTTTCAGTGTCTGCTTTTAGTAAAAAGCCAGCATGGGGAGGAAGGGAGGAAAAGAAGACTGGGTTGTCTTGTACGTCCCCCAAAGCAGGTACATTTTATTACCATGTGGTGGTTTCCAGCTGTTCAAGACTGCCGGTGTCAAGTCTGACAGTGTCACCGGTTATGTTGTCTTAACATTTTCTGCTGTCACTGCTTGTGTTAGTAAGCATGAAGAGCGTGGACACGTAGGACACCCTGGTAATTACACTGAGTCACTGTGGCTAAGTGCACGTGCCAAATTGCTGCATCGAGCTATCTGAGCGGCATTAAGGAACTTGCTTGGCTACTGGAACAATATTGGGGATTGCTTCCAGCTCTGCTTAGGCTTAATTTCTCTGTGTTGCTCTGTGGTACCACCCACTATTAGGGAGATAGAGATTGAAATAACATGAGCTCACAAAGTACAGTTACCCTTAAAAAGGTGCTTAAGGGAGTGTACAGGCCTGGGTTCTAAAGGTGAGAGAATCCTTACTGTGATTGCTATAAACTTATCTAATTGAAGGCACCTTTAGGCTAACTGTGAATATCACACATGGATATTATCCCATCCTATAATGAGTTTAGTTGTTATATGTGGTCTAAAAAACCGTCCTTTGTTATCTATGAGAATCTCCTGGTTGAGGTCAATGCAAACCTTCCGTATGCTCTGACATCCAAATTTAGGTCTGTGCTCTCATAGTTCAATACTTACAATCAAAGGGGTAGGAGGAGGATGATTGTTTCCCATGGCTGAAGAGCAAAGTAAGTGCATTAGGTTAATATTAGTTATAAGATGCAGAGATAAGAGAAATGGGTGGGGAGCTGCCGTTCCCATCTGAGCCCTGATGGGGACTGTGGGAAAACTTCAGTGAGCAAACCTCAAACCAGGCGAAAGTCATTACAGCTGAAAGCCATTACACAGCCCACCTTGGGCCAAGTTCATGGAGGTTTTGCAAACCTTTTGATGAACCTGGGCTGAGTTTTAAATGAGTCTGGCCTGAATTAGAGACTCAGGTGGAAGTACTCTGGTTTGGGCTGAGTTATGCTGTCTGTTTGAACTCAAAAGTCAATGTGAAATTTAGGATGTGAGAACCTGACACGGATCCAGAGAACAGGAGAAGATCCCTGTAGAACTCCATAAAATCAGAAGATCACCCGGTTTGCCATGTTGTTGAATTTGACGTGTTTCACAGCTACGTTTAGAAGCGCTCAGCCAATTCTCATGTATTCCATTTCTCAGAACTTCAAGTTTACAACAGTGTTTCCACCATGTTGTTGGAGGGCAGGTCTCTGTTAAATACCTGGAGTGTCAGTGAAATGAAATCAGGATTTTCCAAGTTATATGACAACTTCTTTTGTGCAGAGAGATTATTTCTGCTGATTCAAGCCTAGCTGAAACCTCATAGTTCATGGCAATTGTTTTCCTTTAAAGAACAGCGAAGCTTTGTGGAGCAAGGTCTGTCCTATTGTTGAGTGTGATGAATGCATGCTCCGTGGCGCTGCTTTCCCTTCTTTGGTGGCATCCACACCAGATGCACATTTTCCACGTAGTCCATCTTTTCCATGCAGATGCTGCTGCACAAATAAAAAGCTATCATAAAAACATATATATATATACATATATATGCATGCTTTTATATATGTATGTTTTTATGTCTATATGTATGTTTTTATATATATGTATAAAAAGCTACACATATACCCTTGGAGCTTGCCTTGCTCTTATTGTCTGGGCATGTGTTGCTACATGTCTTATGCCTGCTGAGGTTGGCTGCTAAGGAGGTGGTCTTCTGCCCTTCTGTCTGCAAGGAGAAAAGGCAGCTTGTAAGGGGTCATCTGGTGAAGCAAGAAAGCTAGTCCCTGCCTGTTTATTTTTGCCAAGGAAACAATACAGGAAAGTGTAGAAAACAAACTTGGGCCATGCTGCTGTAAGGGTGCTGTTGTGCCTGTGTTGCTCGGTCATTGCTGTTTTTAGATGCAAGAACTGTGGGACACAATAGACTGGATGACACAATGAGAGCTCCTCAAATACAACGTTTTGTGACAATAAGGAGCCATCAGTGCTAAGAGTTCTTAACAAAGCAGTGATACTGCCAGCCACCAGTTAATGGAGTGTGTGCCATGTGGTCTCACAGTGATGCCCTATCATTTACTGACAAGTATTGCATAAAGGGAATATATGGTTCAAACCACATAAAAGCGTAATTAAAAAAAGACAACAGTCAGTGGTACATTAAAGTGTTGAGCCAGACTCTCAGCTGGTTTTATTCAAGGGAATTTCTGCCGAAGTCTGAGGAGGCTGCCAGGTGATGTTGGCGGCCCGTGTATGCGGCCGCTGGCTTTACGCATTAAAAACACAAATTAAAAACCTTTGCTGATTTTAGAAGAGCGTGTCCCGTGAATGAAATGCTTCACTTTAGGGTGATATGTTGTGACTTGTGAAGATTTGAAATACCTGTTATGGATCAGATCTCACTTAGCCGGTACTGTGTTTGTCAGGCGATGATTGAAGTTGCAAATCAGGATTCTCCAAGCTGGAATTTCCAATGGGGAGGCAGATAGCTGCAAAAACATCAGTTTTAAGAATAAAATAAAATGAAATAAGCAGTAATAAAAAAAAAAAAGTACTTGACAGGCAAATTTGGTGTTACACGTTCTGCATTTCTTTTCAGTCTTTCAAACTTTCTGAACACTGTAATTTGTTTCTAGTGTTAGCATCACTATCATCAAAGATGTTGGACTCTATTAGCTCAGCTGTCTAAGGGATGTCTTTTTAAAAAAAAAAGATAGTAAGGGGAAAAAATCCCCTACACCAACAAGAAGTTCAGACACTCAAATTTAGGCATAATCACTTTTCTTAACACATGGCTCTCATTTGCAATTGAGGCAAAGATACCAGGAGAAATTGCGGCCAACTTCTCACTTGCCCTAAGCAGAGCAGACCTTTTCTCTTAGTTGTGGGTTTGTTGAGGTCACTCTTTCAAGGCAGGAATGCCATGTGGAGTGACTTGTGCCACTGCATGCACTAAGATTTGGGTTAAACAAAACCTGTCATTGTCTGTAGCGGTTCAAAAATTCATTACCGAGGCTGTTTCTTTCTACCCATCATTTTTCCCTGGGGTAGGGATCCCTCTCTCCAGCTTTTGTCTCAAATAGCAACTTAGTTGAGGAGAGGATGGATGTGGAAAGTAATAGCTGATCACCAGTTAGTTGAAGGAGAAGGTGTGGATGCTCCTGGTCAATGCTCTGCATTGAAATAGCTTTGGTAAGACCTCTTTACCTCAGCATGCCCCTTGCTAGTCAGATAGCAATTCTGGTCCTTCCATTCTATTTTTCGTTCTGTTTTTGCATCTTAATAGTGACAGTGTGACCAACCAATGGTGGGCACTGCTGCTGTGCCAGTGTCCTGCTCCTCGTCCAGCAGATTCCAGCTGCAGAAAGGGGTTGAAGATGCCCTCTTGTCTGCACAGCGGTTGCCTCTCATTACTAGTGATCAACAAATAATTCATCGTCACGTTGTAGTCTTGCTTTTTGCCTCTTTTCTGTTTGTGGCTATCAGCAGGTTAAGAGCTTTCTCAGACGAGGTACTTACTGAACATCTGGAGGAAGAGGCTCAGATGGGAACTTTGTGTTTTCCACAGATCTTGGAGCATATGGCAGCATTGGACTTTGTGACTTGATGGCTTGGGAACTCGTTTCAGCAGAGGGTAACCCGGACTCCAATTCTCTCAGCCTGGCTCAGATTAGGAGTATTTCTTTCTTAAATATGTTCCTGTGTGACTTGGTCTAGGTGATCCTGTTGTGGCAGGGGGATTGGACTAGATGATCTTTTGAGGTCCCTTCCAATCCCTAATATTCTGTGATACAGGTTTCCTCAGTGATGCTGGGTAAGTCATCCCAAACTCTGCCCACAGACTCTTGCTTCCAGTTTGACCTGCTGAGGTCTAATCCACCATGATGCTGAGCAGTCAAGAGGATCCAGACTCTTCTGGAAGATAATGTGGAATTTAATCAGTGCTGGGTCTCCTCCACTTTCTTAGAACTGGCAAGTGGCTTTGAAACACACTTAGGGGGCAGAGAGATGGGGCACACCATGGAACACCAACTGCATCACCTAAAGAGACCTGGAAAGGAACAAATAATGGCGATATTAACAATGATGGAGAGACAAGGATTTTGTTTTCCTACCATGGGATGCTCTGTGTATGGCAAAGAACAGAGAACATTAAATCTGCTTTGAGAAAGTGGCTGACAGCATCCTTTTAAGCTAATTAAAGTAATTCTGGGGAGCTTTTTCTTGCTCAAAATTAGACAGAGTAATTTCACCGATATTTAGGTCACTCGCGGTGCACATACTGTATTTAGCAATGCAGCCTTTTTGACTAATGTGGCTGTCTTTGCCTGCATTCATGAATGTCTGCAGATTTTTTTTCTTTGGAGATAAATTTATCTCTGAACAAAAGATGGAAGATGAAATATTGAGGATTGCTGCTGGTTGCTCTAATCAAAGAATATGCCCCCTCCTTTGAGATCGGGTGACCTATATTTTGTATGGGGGATCGAGAACAGTTTTACATGATACCAAGATTGTGTTTTCTCTTTTGTTGTTCATGGTGCTCTAATTAGTTCAGCATTAATGGGAATTAAGTGTCCTATTTAGCTGGAGTAGGTGCCCATGCTAATGTTATCAGTGCAGTCAGCTGCATTTGATATTTCTGGGCATGGGGTCCTGGGCAGAAGACACATTAGAGTGATTCTCTACTTGTTGAGGAGTTGTAGTGCTGTAGTGTTAGTGGGTCCTTGCCTAGATCCCCACCCTTCCCATCTGGGTCGCCACTAATGTTATGGGTCAGAAACCCAACTATATTTTAACTAAAATATTTTACCTAAAGTGTCAGACGCAAAGGGAAGGTTTAACAAAAGCACTTACGAATCTATGGGCAATGAAACAACTGACTCAATTTAGAAGACAAAGGTACCAAGACATTTGAATTCATTCACCCTACCACACATCAGAGAAAAACCTGACACAAGACTTAGACACAGACCTATGGAGTTTAGTCACACTGCTTCTACACTGAAATGAGATGAAAATATCCAAAACATCTTCATTATAGGCAATTCCTTTTCTCTGAAATCAAGGTGGTTGTCTGACTTCGGTCTTGCTCCTTATAAATCTTCAAGGTTCAGAATTCTCACAGTCTAGGAACTTTGCTGAGTACAGGCAAATCTTCCCACTCACCATAAATTTTCTTCAGCTTGGGAAGCAATGACATTTTCTCTCAGCAATGTAGCTCCAAACAGACACCAAGACAGAGAGAAGTGAAGAACAAAGAAGGCAGCAAAAGTCACTGAAGGGAAGAAGAGGGAGAAGTGAGAAAACAGACACTTTTTTATTTTTTAAACCTAAGCTTTAAACTTTCTTCAGAAAACACACAAGTTAAACTTACAGATTCTACTCAGCTTTTAAAATGTAACAGGAATCCAAATTTTTGTGTCTATGTAGACGTCATATAGGGACCATGGGCTTTCATATGGCTTCACTTTCTTATTCAAGAGCAATGGTAGCTCTGGGAAAGGGAAGACAATGGAAAAGGACAGGGGTTTCAGCAGGTTTATGACACCTGGCTTTACAAAAATGTGGTGGAAGGAATGATTGGGTGTCAGGGGAAGGTTCCAACAAGGACATAAAGCAAACAGATCCCAAACTGATGTGAAAAAACCCACTTTCTGCACATGAGAAATTCTTGGCTGGCACAAAAAAAAAGGATTGGGGACAAAAGGATGTCAAAACCCAGTCATCCCAAGGTTCACCTAGCACAGTATCCCATCCCCAAGAGAGGATGATTAGATAAACAGTGAAACAAAAAGAGAGAAGTACAGGTGTTCATACCCCGCTGAACCCTCCATGAACCCTCCAGGCTTGCTGCAACAAGCAGGTTGGAGCTCTATGGCCGGGGCTGGAACAGTTTTCCTTGTTGCCAGTGGTAGAGCTGTTCTCCAGCAATTTGATAGCCCCCCAAGGAGCCTACTGATAACTTTGTCCTCCTCAATATCCAAGACACTGTGTACTCACTTGTGCCCATTTGCTCAGTGCTGCTCCTTCTGCATCTCTGAATTAAATTAAACCAGCATCTACCCAATTTGCCATTTGCTTACATCTTGGATGGATGACTCCCAAGGGCAACTTGTCATTTGAGGAGGCTTATGATCTCTTCCAGCATGACTAGGCTGACCTTATGCTTATTCTGGAAGGATTTTTGTACTTACTGTTTTATCTATGTTGTCGTGGTCCCAGTACTGAGTGCGAATGCTGTGTGTTTCCCCTTATTGTATGAGATGACGCTGGTTCATGCTCATGGGCTACAATGTTTTATGGATTCCTACATCCGTTTCAGCTCTGGCAGTGAACCTACTGTTTTGTTCCTGATCTATGTTCTGCCTTACACATAAGTGAGAAAAAGATCGATTCCATGACATGTAGGCTTGTGACAACTGGAATCAACAACCACAGCAGGCAGCTGTAGTCCATGTGTACATCAGTTTACAGAAATAGCCAAAGCAAGGGCAGTAGCATCTTACGTTAACTTGAATTGGTGTCTCTTGATTTTATTTTTCCCATGAAAAATTTCAATATTTTAATTGAAAAAATCTTGAGTTCTGGAAATATCATTGAAAGCAGTGCCTTTGTGGGTCCATGGCTTTTACCAAGGGTCCATGGCTTTTACCATCCCATACTGGGTCCCCTCAGGGTGCATGATGAGATTCTGTGGCTCTGGTACTTCAGGGAATCTTTTGTACAGCTGAAAACCTTTAAATGAGATGTAAAATGCTTTTTCCAGGAAAAAAAAAGCTGTTTAACATCCTTTGTCTGTTTTTATTATTCAGATTTTTGTAGAAACTCAAAAGCAGCAGTTGCAGACCCAGCTAAAGCTGTGCTAAGTGCTATGTATAGGATGGAAAGAGACTTCTTGTCCCAAATTGCTTACAATTGAGGTGCAAAACAGGAGACAGTAAAATGGTTTTCCAGGAAGGTTCCTGAGGGCTACCACTGATAATGATGATGGCACCTTTGTTGGTGGGTGCCGCCACTTATTTTATCTGAATTACAGGGCTGTTATAGCCTGGAAAACACAAAGATTGTTGCAGTCCTTTATATTTATAACTAAAAGCAACCTCTCTCTTCTGTTGCCAGGTTGCTCCCTTGGGTTAAAATCCTCTTGAGGTGTAATCACCATCTCACTCTGTCACCAAGGCAACCTCAGCATCCTTTTTTCGGGAATCTGGGCACACATTGCTTCAGCTTTACCTCTCAGCTTTGAAACACGCTGTAAATCTGCCTCCAATCTACTTCCATACCCAGGTCTGTTTTTCCAAGGATAAGCCTTTGGAGAAGGCAATCTTCTGCGGACAGATGGGAAGCTCTTAAATTATAGGGGAATGATTTAACTCAGTGGCCTGCTGAAGTTCTCTGAGCTTTAATTACTTGGTGACACAGCAACAGCCAAATGCGCCAGAAGCAGCGGCCAGCCTTACTCCAGAATCTTGCTTTTGACATTAATCTATTCCAGCTGTTTGAAGGAAAGATGTGAGAGACACTGCACTTGATAAATTAAGCAATTTTCCCACGGGGAAAGTCTCATCCTAAAGGGCTGTTGGTAGCTTGTTTGTGCTCTGCAGTATGAGAACTGATATCCCCTTTCAGACCATTCTAAAGCATCTGAAGATGCTCCAACAGCCAGATAAAATGCCTTTTTCTTTCTTTTTTGCAACCTTTCCAACCCCTGAGTTGCATAATGGCTCGTGGTGATGAGTTCCATGCATAATTAGGTATTGTTATCACAGAGTTTATATTGATGAGGTGCTTTTTAAATGAGTGGGGTGGGTTTGTTTGGGGTTTTTTCTAGATATGATGAAAGCAGTGAAGTAAGGGATTCCCAGCCTGCTCTCAGAACCACCCGTCATTTCAGGCCCTTAGAATCACAGAATCAGTTAGTTTGGAAAAGACTCTTGGGATCACGAAGTTCAACCTTCTGTCATGTCAACTGTGCTCCCTTTCTGCTCAAGGAATTGTGAATCATAGAGTCATAGAATCATTTAATTTGCAAAGGACCTTCAAGACCAGAGTGTTCAACCACTAACCCAGCCGTTCTCCAAGGAAGGGAGAAGTCTTCCTTTATTTTCTTATCTGAAATCCTTTTGAAATGTGAGCAGAAAAATCCACCTGGCTGGGAATCACAGAATCACACATTAGGGATTGGAAGGGACCTTGAAAGATCATCTAGTCCAATCCCTCCCACAACAGCAGGATCACCTAGACCAAGTCACATAGGAACACATCCAGGCAGGTTTTAAATGCTCCAGAGAAGGAGACTCCACAACCTCCCTGGTCAAAGCCGGACACAATGATGGTTGGACTAAGATGAGCTTTCAAGGTACATTTCAACCCAAAGCATTCTGTGATTTCTGCTTCGATGAAAATATCTGATGTGCACATCAGCAAAAGGGCTTGTGGAGGTTTGTAGAAGGCGAGCAGTTTCATAAGGGTGCATCAGGTTCAACTGTGTTTGCCACAGAGGAAGACAAAACCTTTTCTTGCATGTTTTTCTTCTGAAAAAGGAAGGGGAAAGGGGAACCTGCACGCAGGCTTTGTAATTCTGTTTTGTTTTGTCTTCTAAATTGTGCTAAACTGAGTCAAAACAAGATGAAGCAAGACGTTGTGAAATTAAAATATTTTAAAAATCCCAATAATTGATGAGAATACCAAAATCCCCATGAGATATTCCAAACTTCCAGCGTGGAAGTTAGATATTTTTTGGTAGAGATTTTAAATTCTTTGGGGAAAAAAATATCCCTCCTGCCCAGGAAGCTCAAACTAAAACATCTAAATGTCACTATCAGGATACAGAATGAAATATACTGTAGTTAAGAAATCTTATTTGGGCTCAGGAAATGTGGATTTATTTCCTGTCAGGGTTAGAAATCCCTACTGTAGCTATGAACAAACCATTTGGAATTGAATCTTGCCACAGATTTAAACATCACAGTCCTGAGTGCTTCATTACCCCTTCTTGAGGTGTTTACTGCCTGCAGTGGGACTGAAGTCCCCAAAGAGAAGGGAACGGAGGCCAGGGAAAACATCCGTATGGGAAGAGCAGGTTTTGAATGTGCCTGATTTTCTCCCTCTTCTGCGTTAAGCTAACAACCCTTTCCTGAAAAAGAAAACCTCTTCCTACCCCTAGAATGCTGACGCATTGGATTTGTGCACAAAGATTTGAGGTGGTGGGAGAGATTTTTTCTTTGCCCTGAAGTCACAATGGGGTTGGTGACACGGGGAATCTTGGTAGTCTCTCTGCTTTACATTAACAGGGTTTTTTAGGTTTTGGGGACTTTGACTTCTTCCTATGATTCTGAAGGTATCACAACTTCTTTCCTCTATAACCACAGTATTTTCTCTGTGCTAATGCCTCAGGAATATGGGTCCTACCTCCCCCAGATGGCTTGCAGATCATAAGAGGAAGTTACACTCAGCTATAGGATGGACATGCATGAGCTCAGCCCTGCAGCAACCCCTACAGCAATAGCAGATGGGCTCTAAATGCTAACACCATTTTTCACAGTGATGGACTTTCATACTGGAAAAATGTTCTTGGGCAGAAAGATGACCTACAATATTGTAGAGCAAAGGAAAATCTGACAGCTCATCCACTGTGACATGGCCAGCTCTTTCCTGCTCTCCATGGGGGCATGGCACAGCTGAGCCCAGGTGACGTGTCTGGGAGAGAGTCTCAATCCTGCCGAAAGCAAGCCAACACTTGACTTCGAGGCAGCGGATCTCAGGTGCCAGAGCTGGAGATGTGAGACCTGACTTTATGGTTGAGGCATGATCTTTGCATTGGGGCATATCTCTTCCTATTTAATGCAAATAAAATAGGAAGAGCTGTGGGACAGGTCTGTGCTTCACCACACCTTGGGCTGAGCAATGCCTCTTGCGAGCAGACGAGAGATGCTGGGGGCTGATCCCTCTTGCTGAAGGGTCATTTAATTTGAAACTTGCTTCTCTGTCAGGGCCTAGAGCCACCATTCCCCTGGGCATGGTGAGACCCATCTGTTTGCTAAGCTCTGCATGTCCAGGGCATGACAAGGAACTTGGATGGGTTGGTTTGAGGAGGCTGTTTTGAATCTTGCCTCTTTCTTGTGGGATTGCATTGGGGCAGAAGTGAATCCAGAGATGGTCTTTGATGCTGCCACTTTCTGGCAGTGTGCTGCAAATGTGGACGGGTGGTTCCCGCACTGTGAATGTGCTGAGGGCATGGGCAGTGGGCACAGTGACACCAAAATAAATTAAGTATTTCTCAGGAATGGGGTGGGGACATCAACAAAACCTCTGCCTTATGCAATTGCCGCCAGCATTACAGCAGATTTAAAGCAGCTGCTCTTGGCTTTCCCTCTTTGCTTTCATAAACCCGTTGTTTGTCTGTTTGCTAGATCTTAGTGGATGAGGCAGTGAGGCAGGGAAGAGGGGACGTGTGAGTGGGAAGCACAGAGATGACTGAGTGAGGGGCTTGTGCCCAAATCTGCCATCTTTGGCAGAAGAGAGCTGGACAACTTGAAGGTTGGCTGATCTGTCATGGACAGCAGTGCTCTTGTCATCCCAAACAAGAAGCATGAGCTTAGGAGGTCCATGGAGGGCCATAAACAGGGAGTGGTAGGGTTGGGTCAAAAGGATGTTCCTGGAAACACCAGCTGGAGAGGAGTAAGATGTTGCCATTGAGGCCAGACATGAGGCAACTCCTAGAAGCTGAAGTACAGGATGAGAAGGGTGGTTGCAAATCCTTTGTTTCCTCAAGCAAACAGAAAGAGAAGTCTGGTTGAGACTTTTTTTTGAAGTAGCAAGTAGAATCAGTAAGATTTTGACAGAACCTCAGTAGGTTGTTGAGAGAAGAGCACTGGGTCTAGGGTGATGCTGGGCTGGTGACCTCAGGTTGCAGATAGATGAGTGACCCCACTAACGATGAGTTTGGCTGTGCTAGGGCTGAACTGGTGTTTGAACTGCTCAGGGAAAAGCCAGGTGAAGAATGAGATGTTGCAAGGTCTGGTTGCAACAGGGAGAGGAGTTCATGATGCACTTGTGTAGGAAGATGAGAGGAGCAAGAGATGAGGTGAGGGAAGGAAGGAAGACAAAGGAAGGGAAGCAGATGGCATGGGAAAACATATTTGAGTACTTGAGTCTCTCCTCTTTCCTACAAGCAGGACAATTCCTCAATTTCAGACACAGCCTGCTTGAAACTCTCTGTAGGATGAAACTTGTTGGTATGGTTCTGCCTGCATCACAGGGAAGCCTGGGATGCACTTTCCATCTCATCACAGAAACAAAGTCTTTAACACCCAGCACTGTCAGTATACCTGGGCTGGATCTTCAAAACCTAACTATTAAAAGAAATGACTGGATACCTCTGATCCAGGCCCTTCCCCCAACCCCAATACACCCACCTTCAGCCATATATTGCTACCTTTGTTCAGCCCAAGTATTCACCAGCTTCCTGTTCTTCAAATAATACTAAAATGTGCTCATACAAGGGTCATCATGTCTAGCTCTTCAACTGAGGTAGAATGAGCTCCAGACCTACCAATGATCCTCATGGCATAAGGCATGAAAAAGTAGGTCCTCTGAGGTTTTTTTTACTGATCCCATCCTTAAACTGGGTGCAGTTAAAGTGTTGCTTGGATTGATAAGGGTTCTCAGACTCCAGTCCACCATGAGCTTTGGAGTCAGTGTGGCAGCCAAAGACTCAAAAGGAATTGAACGTTCATTTCCATTCATACCAAGCTCAGCCGTTCCTTTGCAGTGAGGGATGTATAATAGAACAACTGCTATGGAAGACACCTTTCAGAACATCAGCTCTCCATTTTCCAAGGCTGGGTTTTATCTAGAAGTTTTGTTTACTCTTTGGGCTAGTAGCCACAGGCATGTAAGGTCTTGGTTTTGCATATTGCTCCAAGCAACCAGCTCATTGCTGAGCTTTCTGTTTCAAACCTCACTGTCTCTTTCATCTTTGCAAGCTGAAAAAGGAGAAAACACCTGCACAGCTGTGGTTGTTTTTACTCTTTGAGCTTCTCTGGAAGTAAGGTCAAAAGGAGGAAGGCTTGCTCTGTACCTTGGGTTTCTTACCAGCCTGGTACTTGTTTTCACATTAGAGAAGCTTTGTAGCCTGTGGCTGCCAAGTGTCTGGTCCTCACCCACCTGCCCGAGACATCCTTGTTGCCCACAATCACGGGTGCTAACCACTCCTTTTAGGTGAGGCAGGAAAATACATGTAAGAGGATACTGCTCACCTTAACCTTGGACCTCCTGAACCCACAGGACATCCTCACCCTGGGTCAGGGAGTTAAATCAGATACTCCTCCAGAATCACCAGCAGACAGGCTGGTTGTGTGTAATCTTTGAACTCTTGAGTCCTTCCCCTTGCCTTTGTTGAGCTTTCTTGTCTGGACAAAGAACAGTCTGGGTATGGGTCTAGTTCAGCCAGAGGTGAAGCCCACAGGCTGAAGGCAGGAGTCACTGGGTCAGTCTGGTCCATCAGGAAGTCTCTCCCTGTGCCAGACCATCTATTTTGCAGGCTGGCTCCTGCAGACAAAGCAAGATCTGCCCTCTGTGGAGATGTCCTCTCCATGTCATTGCCCGCCGTCTGGCTGGTCCAGACACATTCAACTGCCTCCCCACCAAACACCCCGCTGGGATTTGCAATGATAACAGTGCCAGCTGGTGGAAATCTTTTCCTTGACTTACCTCCTCCCACTGAGAAACTCTCCCGTCTGTTTGTCAGTCCATTTCTCCCCACTGGCAGGAGGTCTTGGCAGGTTGCCCCATCTCCATAATTCGCCCTGTAGCTTTTTTGTGGGGGCCAAACTAATAGAAGGAAAAAAGCTCCAAATAAAAAGACCTCACTTTCTGGCTTAGGAAGCCTCCGGGCTGCAAATTGCAGACTGACCAAGGATTGTGGGGAAGAGTTGCTACATACTGTCCCTTTTTCTATGCTCATCCTTAGGCATCAGCTGTTATCACCGCTGTCAGAAGACAGGACACAGGGTTACTTGGACTTCGTCTCCGAGCTGCTATGGCTGCTCTTAAGTGCAGGGCTATGTTTGTGCTCCTTCAAGTACATTAGAAGTAGCTTGCAGAGACCTAGAGAAAGGTTTTCCGTCCCCTTCATGTTTTTTCTTCTTAGTCTCAAAGGTCAACATTTTGCATTTTGTACTGTTTTCGGCATTTGAATTCTGTTAGCACTGTGGTTGATGCTGCCTATTGTTCTGGTTTATCTTGCACTTCTTTTTTCCTTTCTTGTTTAGCGTTAAACAGGAGCAGCTACATGATAGGAGCTCTGGTTGGTTTGAAGGTTGGATCTGATGATCACAGAGGTTCTTTCCAACCGTAATGGTTCTGTGATTATCTCATGTTCACATTTCCAGTCTCTAAGGTGAAAGGAGAACAGTGTTGTGTTATTTTACCAAGCCCCCTTCTTTCTCCTAAAGGAGACTTCTGAGCAAGTGAAGACCTAGCTGAGACAAAACTTTATAAATACTCTTGAATAGAAATAGCTTCTCATTTATTTTTCTTGCAGTTTCATTCTTGGTTTTGTTCTGATTTCACAGCTGTCCTAGCAGTAAGAAACCACAGCAGAAAACAAGGTTGAGAACCTTATTGCAAAAGCAGCAAGTGCAACAAAATTAGAGAATGCTATATAAAATTAAAGAGTATTCTATATATCCAAATCAATTAGAAAAGGAATTAAACATCACCTATACTTTTATTTTTGTCCAAGTCCACTCAATTTTCTCACCCTGATGAAGTTCCCTGTGTACCATGTCTTTGGCCAAGAAGCCTCTTCAGAGCTTAGTGGGATGCACAACTATCACTGGTCGTTGTTCTGTCCTCTTTTTATTCAGCATCGCTTTTCTTTATGTTAGTAAAAGCACTGGGTGTGGGATGCTGTATGAGGAGACTTTAGTCTGCTTTAATACAACCCAAGGCTGATGGGTTGTGCAAGAGGTGAGGCAGCTCTACCTACATTACCTCAGCATTAAAGGGCTCCAGAAAAGACATAAAGATGAAAGAGAATTTGAAACAAGAGCCTGTAGTGCTTTTCCCCTTACAAGGATGCCGTGAGATATTTAACGAGTTGTAATACAAATGAAGAACTGGGCCTTTCATGTATTACTTGCAGATGGACTAAGCCAGCACAGCCATTCTCTTTATTCACAGCCATTATTATCTGAGAACAGTGTTCCTATATAAAAAAAAGTTTTACACCAAATGCTTCCAAAGCCTTTAAAGAGAATTTGATTTCTACCTTGATCAAACACTACTTGAACACAAGTAAGCCCTCCCTCTTAACATCCATGATCTTACCTCATTTTCTTCTAGTGCAACTGCCTGAGGGTTGAGCACCGAGTGCAAAGCAGTTGAGTTTTCTTCCAGTATAGCATTTGCATTTCCTTCTGATCTATCACATTCTGAAGTGGACCATAAAAAAGTTATCACTGGAAGATATTTATTCCAGGCAGACACTCTGGATTTAGGCACACACCCGCTCCATGGGATCAGAGCAGTAAGGCCAGCACTTCATCTGGTAACACCAGACCATAGCAAATGTTTAGGGAGGTGTGTTCATCAGCACAGGGCCACCACAGGCAGGTACTACTCCCTTACATCCAATGATTTGAAACTAAAATTCTTGCTTCTTGATCCCTAAGAATCATTGCAATGATTCTTCATCCAGAGATGATGTCTTTTGTAATAAATAATGGTGTGAGGGAGCTTCTTCCATTGAGCTTGAGCAACCTTTTCTGGTCTTACAGCCAACACATGTCCCATCAAGGCATGGAGAATCATAGAGTCACCAAAAGGTCTGGGTTGGAAGGGACCACTAAAGATCATCCAGTTCAACCCCAAGAGCATCATGGGGGACCTGATGTCATATACACATCTTGCATGTTGTTCTTGCTGTTGGCAAACACAGGGTAAACAAAGGAAGCCCCATGCTGACAAAGAGAAAGGATGTAAGGAGACATCTGTGGCAAGGAGCGCTGAGGACAATTGGGAATCTTAAAATTACATTAAAAGCAAAAGAAACTGAGCCGTTACCAGACTGAAATGGGGGGGAAAAGTGTTGATAATGATGAAGGCAGAAAAGTTCTCTAAATATTTCTGCTCTGTAGTTGGGAATAGTCAGATAATGTAATCACTGCCTAGATGGTGAAATGCTTTCCATTCCAACAGCAACCCCCTGAGGGGGGTTTGGGCGGCAGCTATTAATTCTTGATATGACTGGGTCTAGATAACTGCACCCAAGAGTTTTAAAAGAGCTGCCTGAGGAGGTCTCTGGAACATTAATGATATTTTTTTTTTCACTTGTTTTAGGTGGTTCTGAAAGATGAGAGTCCAGCTAATGCTGTAACGATGTTTTTCAAAAGGTAAATGGGATATCCTAGGAAAGAGTAAGTCCGTTACTCTGGCATCAGTCCCAGGCAATATAATACGGAATCTCACACAGGACGCAATAAATTAGGGAAAGATAATTAATAGAGGAAGGAAATTAAAGGAGGGTAACAAAACTAAGGCCAAGTAGTAATACTGTCAAGTGGATTTGGTACCTTTTTGAGAATAAGGTTAAGAACCTTTACAGAATTGTAATGGGCTTAATCTTACAGGTTCGGTCAGGAAGTTACAGAAAGTGACGCCTCCAGCAAGGTCTTACTTTGAATTTGAGTTAAAATGGTAAACAGTGTGCGTGGAAGACATGAAATAGCGTGCAAACTGGCTAATTAATAGGTGATTTGATAGGTAATTGAAAATGCATTCATAAATGTGCTGGCTGTGTTTCTGGTGGGGTTGGGCAGAGAAAGCTTTGTCAATGTTTTAATTAATGGCAGTAAGAAAACATACATTTGTTGCTGATAAAACCTTTCAGATGACCCAGTGTCAGACTCTGACATTGAGCGGGGAAGTTGTAAACGATGAAGGAAGGAATTCTGCAATACACAAAAATTTTGATTTTTTTTTTTTTTTTATTGTCCCTTCCACAATGAAAAATTGAGACTTCATTTCCCATTCCACTTTATCTGGCTTTAATTACTGCTGAGAGAATAGCAAAGTGACCCATATGGCCCCAGAAATTCCCCCTTCCTCTGCTCAACTCCCTGCACAAGTCATGGTGATTGGTGTTGCTGTGTCCTGCTGTCCTGGCTTTTGGCATCCTCACTGGAGGAGAATAGAAATATCATAGAACTACACAATGGTTTGGGTCAGAAGGAACCTTAAAGGTCACTCAGTTCCAGCTCCCTTCCATGGGCAAGGACAACTCTCACCAGACTAGGTTCCTCAAATACCCATCCAACATGGTCTTGAACACTTCCAGGGATGGAGCAGCCATGACCTCCCTGGGTGACCTGTTCCAGTGTCTCGCCATCTCATAGTGAAGAATTTCTTCCTTACATCTAATCAAAATCTCTACTTTTTCCATTTAAAACAATTATCCCTCATCCTATCACTTCACTCTCTGATGAAGAGTCACCCTCATCTTTTTTGCCAACCCCCTTAAGCATTCAAAGGCTGCACTAAGGTCTCCCCAGAACTTCTCTTCTCCAGCTGAACATCCCCAGCTGTCCCAACCTAACCTCACAGCAGCAGGTCCCACCCTCAGAGGAGCATTTCTTGGGCCTTCTCTGGCCCCACTCCACCAGCTCCAGGTCTCTGCTGTGCTGAGGAGCCCAGAACTGGACCCAGCTCTGCAAGGAGTTCTCACCAGAGTGGAGCAGAGGGGCACAATCCTCTTCCTTGACCTACTGCCCACAGTGCTGGACATGCAACCTAGGATAGTCTCAATTCACTCATCACCCAACCCATATTTGGGATTGCCTTGAGTGACAAGCCTCTTGCAAAGCCCATTAGCACAATACAGAACCATTAGCACTCATTCTTTAACATAGGAAACTTCTTTGCAAGGAAGCCTTATCTCAGCTTCTCCAGCATGAGAATAGTGTCTTCTTCAGCTCTCAGTTCAACAAAGCTGGAAGTACCAGAGAATGGAATTTTAGAAACATCATTACATTCACCCTAATGATTGGACTAATTACAAAGCAGTGGAGCCTGCATCCGCTGGGAGGTTTCCTCAGCCCTGTGGTTACTCATTACAGCATTTGTGATTTTCCATCTGAGATGGCCTCAGAATTAGGGGGTGGAGATATTATTTCCTAGACACAGCATGGTTCTGCTGTGCTTCAGAGGCAGTGGATTGGAAACTGCACCAGACACTGTGACCTCCAAATACAATGTGAGTCATGACAGAAATTATTCTTTTCTGTCTCAAGAGGAGAGCTTCACCCTGCATAAACAAAGGCCAAGCCCATGAAGGCCATGGAGCGGGTGGTGAAGGGGTGGGGAGGTACCAGAGGCTATTTTATGGGTTGGTATTGAACAACAACCCATTGCCAGAAAGGGGAGATACAACTACTTTATGAACAATAGGGAAGCCCCAGTCTGAAGGGATGCTACGTGCTGCTAAGGAGTTTAACTTCAGCTTCAGTTGCCTTTGATCTTCTTGAGCCCAGCTACTGGGAGGTAAGAGAATCAGTGCTTTCCTCCTAGGTGTTTCCTATCAGAGCTAGTAACCATCAAGTGAAAGAGGGTAAAAACTGATTGTGCCAACAGATTGTGCTCTCACAAAATTGAGTGTCACAACAACCCTGTTCATTGGCCAAGAAAAGGTCTGACACAGAAAGCCATGACTTCAAGCTGAAGTTCAAACCCGGGACTTCAAAGGGCTGGTGGGCACAAAACTGAAAAAAACCCAACTGACCTGACTCCAGTAAAATTGGTGAGAAAGCTCTAGAATTACCCAAGATCAGGATACGGTCACAGGAGCTGGTTACTCCAGCTTAGTTCAGATGAGGGATTTGAAGCACAACCCATAGTGCAGCACAGCATCTACTATTGGACTGCTTTGCTATATAAGTTAAGACCAAAACATCAACATTTTTTTTGCCTTAAGAAAATGTTTTCATGCCTCTGTCCTGCTGTAGATGAGCAAACCTCATATCACTGAGCAGGTTTTTTCATTCTGCCATGAAAAATGGTCTCATTCTGTATGATAAAGTCTCACCCAAAGCCCACCACAGGCTATGAAAAGACCTTGTGGAGGCCAGCAGATGTTAGACTCAGCTGTGCTAACCTGACAGGAGACCATGCTGAAATCATTCACTGCTTCCTTTCATCCCTGCTGGGACAACACTTACTTTTACTTGCTTATCATATTAATATATTTGATTTCACAAATAAATAGGAAAGATAAGAAGATCACAGTAAGATCCATAATACGGACAGAAAAGCACTGGAGAGCAAGAGAACATGATTATTGTGTGCAAGAAGATTAATACACCATCACATAGACGTGGTTTCAGGTTTTAAACCTTATGTAACATACTTTTGTGGTCACTGCTTGCTGGAACATCACAAAAGAGCTTTTGTCATCAACACCTGAAGGGTTTCTTGCTGCCTCTTCAAGCTTTTCTCAAGTAGGGGCTGCAACGGCAGAATTTGACAAATCCTTTATTCTGCTTCTTTTTTCTTCTGCTTTTTCTAGGGTTAAGTGTTTGCTTTTAATAACACTTAGTCATCCCAATGCACGATAACATCTATTCAGCACAAGAGAGGATTCAGACACAGAGCAGAGTTCACAGATGCAGAGTTCAGGCTGAAAGTTCAGCTCCAGCTGTGTACTCACTTCACTCCAGCATGAGACAAACATGGTGACATGAGATGTCATTGATGTTCAGGCAACTTTTTCTTTCTTGCCTGCAACATCTACCCTCTGAAGAGGGCAGGAATTAGCAGGGCACATTCAGAGAGCTTGTGGACGAAAAGCTCAACATGAGCCGGCAGTGTGCACTTGCAGCTCAGAAGACAAACCAAATCCAGGGCTGCATCAGGAGAAATGTGGCCAGCAGGTCGAGGGAGGTGATTCTCCCCCTCTGCTCTGCTCTGGTGAGACCCCACCTGGAGTACTGCATCCAGTTCTGGAGCCCTTATTGCAAGAAGGATATGGACATGCTGGAGCGTGTACAGAGGAGGGCCACAAGGATGATAAGTGGGCTGGAGCACCTCTCTTATGAGGACAGACTGAGGGAGTTGGGGCTGTTCAGTCTGGAGAAGAGGAGGCTCCGAGGTGACCTTCTTGTGGCCTT
>JAOXOE010044683.1:0-37812 GCA_028565055.1 Phoeniculus purpureus | reverse complement strand
CCTTCCAGCCCTGACTGATTCTATGATTCTGTAGTGACTTACGGTGGGGAAGGTACTTTCATCTTAAAGCCTGTGTTTGCAGGTGCTTAGAACTTCTAGAAAACAATATGGATGTGCTCATGCGTGACTTGATCTGGGTGATCCTGCTGTGGCCGGGGGATTGGACTAGAGGATCTTTCGAGGTCCCTTCCAATCCTTAATGATTCTATGATTCTGGTCTCCCAGTTTAACTCCCTGCCACACAGAGCTCTGGGTCTGGGCCAAGGATTATGAAGTCTGGGCCTCAGTATTTGTCTTTCTGCACTTGAGTGTTCAAGTTACGATATATATATAATGGAAGATAAAGGGCTAGATGGGGTAGACAGATAAAGGGTAGATAGGCCATGATGGATACAAACTGAGACCAAGTGGGCAGGAAAGCTCATATCAGAAAAAGTTCTGTTACCATTGGTCCTACTGCATTATTCTATCAACAAAGCTTTAAAGACATTGAGATTACAAGATTCACACTAAGGATACTGTGAGCTGTCACCAGTCACACGTCACTGCTGTAGCGTTTGTCGGTCTCATGTTTTGGCTCTAGGTTACAAGAGTCAGAGAAGGGAAATGCTGGAAAAACTGAAGAGCTGAACAACACAAGCGAGATCCTCAGTTGCAAGAGAGCAAGAGTGCATGCAAATTACCACAAAACCTTTCCAGTCACGAAGGATCTTATAGGAAGAGGACTTCCCTGATGTGAACTATAGCAGCCTGGGAGCCTATCTAACTTATGTGGCTTTTGATGTCTACAAGGGAGTCAAAATTAAAATTGACCCTGTAGGGAGAAACTTGCAGTTTTGGAGTTTGGGCTCCACATGCCCTTTCTTCCACACAAAAGTGCCATTACAGGCGCAGAATGCTTTCTCATTCTTTTCTGATATATGCTGGTTTTCCTTTTTAGGTTGCAAAAGCTTATCTGGGTCTGATCCCACATTTCCTTAAGTACAATTATGGAAACAAAATGCTTGTCATGATAGCAGGTCAAATCCATGCCAGATACAACTGCGTTTTAGCCAGTGGAATTCTGCAATGGGCAAATGTTACTGCCTGGACTTTTCAGTCCGGTAAGTGATTTCAGACCCTGAATATCTCATGCTCTCCCTTTGGTGGATAACAGTTACACAATATTGAAGTCATGTGTGAGCACAGAGAAGCCTCTGATGCATCAAGACCTCACACTGGGCAACATTTTGAAGTGCTGACACTTGCATGTTTTGTTACTGACCTCAGATGAAACAGACTGTGGCCCAAGTCCTTACCCAGGCAAAATCTCCAGCAACTTCAGTAGGATTTTTGCCTATGGACTGCAAGAGTGATTCAGCCCAAATGTAAAGTCAAGTCCCAAAAGCTTTCTCTAGGCAGCATGCTAATTAGACTCAAGCTTGATATCTGTAGCACAAACCCATGCAGCATTTTACAACCTGAGCTTCTCTGTGAAGAAGAAAACAACTACACAACTAAAACAAAGCTGCCTTCTCATTTGCAGCGGTCTTTTAGTAAATGTCCTCAAACTGCAGTATTGATATTAAGAGCAGGGTACAGGCTACTTCAAAAAATGATGAGGTTGAAAAATGCCACTGGAAGTGTTTTCCACAGAGCACGCTTTATGCACAGCAGCACACATTTGCGTGCCGTTGTCACTCCTGCCCAAGCAAATCATGGATTTCTGGGTGCTGAGCACATGGAGCTTTTTCCCCTAGAAGAAACTGGTGGTACAGTGAACACCAAAATCCACTACTTCTGTCCCTCTGTGTCCAGGTGAGAGGAAAAAAATAAATCTATCACAGCTTCTGAACTCCTTGTGAAACACCTATCAGGTGCCCTCGTGAAACGCCTCCAGTTGTTGGCACTGCAGCTAAACTTTGCTTAGTTACTAGATGATTAGTTTCCACATCAGTGGACAATGATAAAAGTAGACGGCGTTGTGCTTTCTTCCTCTTTAGGTGATGTCTTGACAGATAATAAATCATTTCACAAAACTGGCTTTTATTTCCTTGTGTTTATGCATGGAAAGCAAAATGTGACCCGGTTGTATGATACCATTCTCAAATCACCAAATGGCATTGGAGGAATAAACTGATAAAGGTTGCATTTTCCAGCCTGTGCCTCTTACACATTTTACTTAGATGATCTTAAATCCCAGGTGAGCACGCAGTGTTTGTTGTTATTGCTTTTTCACATAAGCAAAAATCCTCTAAAATATCATGCTGTACATGCCTGTCAAGGGGTGGTTGCCAGTGTCCTTTGACATGTATATGAAATAAATTGGGACAAATTTATGCAGATGAAACTAGAATAAATTAGAGTGAACTGACTTGCTGTCAACAGGCAAGTTTCAGTGTTCGTTAAACGTGGTAAAAGAATGAACTCAGGGCACCACCTTTTTTCTCATAAAGAAAACATGAGTTTTAAGTTAGCGATGATGGTCAAGACTGAATATAAAATAGGCACCTTGGAAACACACTCTTTCAGTTTGCCCTCTACATCTTCCATGTTTATTCCCTATTAGTGCACTCCTCCATTAAACTTCAGCACAGAAAATGGCTCAAGACATTTTTTAGGCCACTCTGAAATTTTGGCCTGTAACCAAGTCTTTGACAATCCTGTCATCTCCTTCCTACCTTAGACATGTTATTTTTTCAGGCTTCAAATAATACGCTACTTCCTCGTCAGTACACTGTGCACATGACTTGGAGGCCACAGAGCAAGCATTGGTAAATGTAGAAATTGAATAAGTTGATGTTCTTTGGTATCAGGATTAGATGTAGACACCAAATCATGTCTAGCCAAAAGCTTCAAATGACTAACTTTCCTAGTGGGTTGCACAAGCTGTAGTGACAGCTTTCATTGAAGTAAAAGGGAAATACTTGGTACGTAGCCTTGTGGTAGCTTGCGGTATGTAAGTTGACTTTGCAAAAGGAAATCAAGTCAACAGGAACTGTAGAGATAAATTCTAAAAACACTGAACTTTTAGAGAATGGTGGTGATGATTTTATCCTTGTTACCTAATAAACTACTGTGGAAAGAAAACCCTCTTTGTGTTGAAACTCCTGAGGCTTTTATTTTCTAGAGTCCTCAAACTCTTCTTCTGTTTGAGCCACTAGCTTTCCTGTTCTCAGTTTTGGAGCGACGTTCAGACGCACAAAGCACTTCCATTAAAGACATAAATTTTCCAGAAGCTCTAATGGCCCAAGAGATTCCAATTTCTGCTAAAAATTTTTACTTTTGCAGCTGAAAACTTTCTCACTGTCTCAGGATAATTTTCTCCTAGGGAAGACTCTCTGTGATTAAATGCACTCTACTGGCTAGTCATGACTAGTGCTGTTCACAACACTGGCTGTAGATGTGAGACGAAAGATATGGTCCACCAGTCAGGTTGCAGTTGATTCCTTAGAGGCAAACATTTCCAAAGGTCACTAAGGCACTACAACAATTGCTCTGAAGGTGAAGATTCAAGACTATTTCTTTTTAAAGAGCTCAGGTTTTTTTACATGGTTTAGAGCCTGCCTGTATTTCTGTACTTTCTTGTCTTCAATTGGGCAGTTTCTGTTCCCACTTTAACTGAGATATAAACCTGCACGTCAAGCCAACTCCCTTCCCACACCTTTCCTTATCCAGCGTACTGCATGAAGTATTGCTGTATGTTTTGATAGGCAGTACATTGTTATATATCAGTTTTTCTGCTGTGATACATGAAAACCTATTTCTAGCCATCAGTCCCATTACAATAGAGCCCGGGAGTAAGATTACACTTTAAAGTTTTGTAAGGTAAGCTGCCCGCAAATCAGCTTCTGAATTTATGGTATTAGAATCATTACCTTGGCTATGACTAAACTAGAAGAATGAACATCCTTAAATCACAGAATGCCTTTGTTATCAGACCCAGGCCAAGTAACTCTGTTACTCTTAGGGACTCTAGTGACATTAATGTGGTCATACTCACACGGGAGACAGCAGCACCAAACAGAAATGCAATAGAAGGAAAGGGGGAGGGTAAAATCTGAACAGTCATAAACATAAAATTACTTCTCTCTGCCAATTCACAGGTTTTTCTTGACCCCAGTGCAGTCAGTGGGGATTTTGCCAATGAATTTCAATAGAAGGATAATCTGGATTGGATTGAAGTTTCCTCTTCCAGCCCATAGCAACACAAATGTGTGCCAGACCACTCTCAAAAGGAAAAAAATAAAAGGGCAAATTCCCAGTTACTGTGGCAACAGGAGGGCCATTTCTCTCCGCTATCATGTAATTTTGAAATTCAGTAGCTGTTTTGTGCCATGACATGCATTTCTCTCCTCTACCAAATTAATGTTTTCTTCCCGTGTGGAAGGCCCATCAGGGAAAGAGCACAGAAGAAAACCATCATCACAAACAGCCCCCAGAAGCCTTTTTGCATTTCCCACCTCACATCTGCCATAATGGCAACATCATGTTTGCAAACAGCAAGGAAAAACTGCCTTAAATATCTATTTTCCAAAACACAGAGAATTAATTCAGCCTGCTCTGTGAATGCCCTTCAATGCATGTGAGAGATGGCTGGTAATAAACTGTCTGAGAAGAGCAGCAAGACCTCTGCTAGGGAAAGCATCAGCTAAAGGCTGCGCAGAATGTCTGATTCTGGCTGCATTTATCTTTCTTACTCTTTCCGTCACTAAGGTCCTTGCTATTGTCGTACTTTGACTTGCTGACCATTTCTTTAAGGGCTGTAAATACCCAACGAGACTTAGGGCAAAGTTTGACAGCTTTGCAAAGCAGTGGTAAATATAAAATCTGACTGATGGTGCCCTAAGCACTAGGGCTAGGCAGCCAAACCAAATGGGGATTCAGGTGGGTTTCTCTTCTCTCCACGTTGTGTTCTCAGGTTTACAGGAGACAGCTCTCATGCTGACAGGCAGTCAGCCCCTCTCTACAGAGTAAGACGACAGCAAAACCTGCATCTGCAGACAAGGGCAAAAAAGAGATTGGAAACATATGCTCTCTATGTTTGGGATGATTCAGTTTAGACAGACTACCTGGGTCAGAGCCCAGATGGTGTAAACTGCTGAATCTTCGAGTTTACAGTAGCTGAGACTCTAGTTTAATAGATGTATTTTATTTATTGTATTTTATTTAAACTTCTAAACTCTTCTGGTATTTATAAAAAAACCCCTCCAAGCAACCTTCAAGGGGAAAAGGCAAAAACTAACGTGACTTCTTGAAAGTAATCGTGTGCACCCCTGTCAGAGTTCAGGCAGGCACCTGCATCTCCTCGGCATCAGGACAATATAACTGATGTGAAGGCTACTCCTGAAGCTTATTTAGCTAAAACTACAGCTAAAGGGGGTCTCAACTGTCCTCTGCACTTCAGTGAACTGTTATCTGAAAGGCTCAGGGCTGCTACCTTAAAAGTCAACATTATTAGTTAATTAGTCACGGAACAAGGTGTGCTGGAAAGCGGCAGTAACACTATTCTGTGGAGTTCTGGACTTTATAGTAGACACAAAAGGCAGCAAACTTTGAAGAACACTCCAGAGAAAAACACACTGAAGCCACGTATGAGGAACTGAGCTCTATCAGGAAGAGCTGACCACAAAAGGACAAAGAAGATATTGGAGCCTCAGTGATGCCAGCTCAGTGCTGCTAGCAAGTGGGATTCAAATATCTTTGGGACACTCAAGCCAAAGGGTTCCTCAGGGCATTTACAACCTGTGAATTGAGGATGACATTTTAGTCGATGGCTTCTGCAAGTGATTTGGCTTTAAGAATACATTCTCCCTTGTCATACAAATAAAGAGTGAAATTCAGGTATATCAAGAAATACAATAGAGCTTAAGCAATGTAGCACCTGCAATATGTGCAAAAAGAAATACAAGAACTTACTAGAAAAAGACAAAAAAAAGCTATTTATGCAATACAAAAGGCCAGAGTCTAAGCTCCACAACCCAGGTGTATTTTTCCTTGGCTTAGGGATGGGCTGGGGAGTGCTGTTCTTGACTGTCTGTTCACTTCCTCAGAGACTGTTTGCTTCCTCACAAAAGGGTGGCAGCACAGAGACGCTTTACTTCCAAAAAAGCTTGTGTCAGTAAGAGCAAGGTACAGCACTGGATAGTACATCAAATGTAGAAGAAGGATCAACTTGGCATTCATGGATGCAGGCAACAAGTGCTAGTAAGAATGCCTGTTCTAGATGGGCTGTATGTGTCTGAAGACTAGGAAAACAACACTTGGTGTCTGCTATTGTCTCATGGAGAGACTTTTGTTAGCATGACCATTGTCCCTAGCCCATGGCCAAAATCAGTGCACATCCTGATTTTGCTTCATATCCTGATTAAGTCCTCTCAAGACAGGCATAATTTTACTGTTTAGCACTAGGCACCGCAGACATCTGTTCCCCAGTCTGGTCTGTCACATAACAAGAAAGGCTAAACCACAACCACCCAAAGCCACACTACTATGGTGAATGATCTGCTCTGTACTAGGGATTAGTCAGCAATCACTGCCTTTAGACACCACCTTTGGAACCAGTGGCATTGAAGACACTGTATTCATTAGTATTTTGAAAAAGGAATGGTTCACAAGTTAGTTTGCTAATAGTGTGTGATTCTGCCATTGACAGCCTACTGTGAGAAACTCTAGACAACTTGTTAGATGAAACAGTACTAATTTTATAAGCTTAAAAACACTTTAAAAAGTTTTACAAATCACACATTCCTAATGCAGAGGGAGAACTAAATGGAAGCAGAAGATACATTATCTTTCAGTTCTTAACATCATCACACATAAAAGGAGCATGCTAGATCAAATCTTGATTGACTCCATGTGCAACGAATCTACCTCTGACATATTTCACCACTCTTTTACCAAGGCAGCACTATTTTTTTAAATTAATTATAAAGGATGTACCAGATCTTCACACACAGAATCACAGAATCTATTTGGTTGGAAGGGACCTTTGATCATCAAGTCCAACCTTTGAGCATGGAGTCTCACACTACCTTACCACTATGGCTACACTTTCCTTTAGCAGACATGTCTGTAAGAGAAATTGGAATAACATGACCCAATTACAGCTGAAGTGAAGGGAAATTCTCCAGTATGCAACCCAGTCCTTGGCCCCCCCATTCAGATGTCATATAAATATACCAGCCATAGGCCACTGAAAGTCCAAATATCTAAGTATCATGGATGCAACCTGATGTTGTGGGGTTAATGACCCCATATTTTTTTCTAAAGGAAATTTAAATGTTCTGGCAGCAAGAGGGAGCAGTGATTACTCTCCCAAAGATCCTGAGCATCTCATACTAATCTTGATTTGTCTGTAGACACAACTTTCTATTTTACAATTCTATTTCACTGGAATATGTTTCTGATTGGATCATCCCACAAATTTTGCTGGTTTGATCTACATGGAAACAATTCGTATCTTCTCTTCCAAAACCAAACTATGAAAACTAAGAGCAGAACAAGTATCTATTAAAAGCTGTGTAACAGCCTAAGTGCTGTAACTCCAACATTTCCCAAGTGCTCAATTTGAAAAACTGCTAGGTGTTTCTGAAGTTTTACCCAGCTTCTATGGGTAATGAGGAGGGGTAAGGAGAAGACTCAATGAAGATAAAGGAACATAGGGCATCGCTGCATTCTTCAAGCCATTCCTTCTTCAGGATTTCTAATAAGAACAGATGGTGATTTTGCACTTTGCACAAACATATTCTCGACTCCAGAAGAGAAGAATAAGAGCTTATTTCCTTATAAAAAATGTCTGAGAGCTTAATTCCAGCCTGGCAAAAGTGAACACAATTGCACTAATTTCAGTGGAGTTACAGATGGACAACTTAATGTACAACAGGGTTGACTGGCTCTTCTCCCATACTGTAGCACTGCTTTGCCCAGAAACCTTTGCTTTCAAAGCAATTAACCATGTGTAAAGAGCCTCCAACACCAAACTGAAATTAAATAAATGAAGAAGAGAAAGATGTATATTTTACCAGTTATAGTGGTAAAACTATAGTAACACCAAGTATTGATCTTCTTTTCTGTTTGACATCAGGGTGTTTTCAGTATCACAGACTGAGGATCTGCAGAACAGTATCAACTATGGTACACTTATTTCCCCCTCACACAGTTTCCTTCAGGCATTAAACTGGAATCAGATATAATGATCACTGAGGTCTCATGAAGAACCTGGTCCCTACAAGCCATCTCAGCACAAAAGCAGGAGGGCATGGACTCTCATGCTAAAACCACAAAGACAGAGAAATACACAGAAGAAAACTGCTTACTGTTTCGAGGCTTCTCCTCATCCATGCCTTCATCTTCATTCTCTGGGTCAATATCTTCTGCTTGAGTTATCCAGTCTAAGTATCCCTTCAAATCTTCCTCCAGCTGTTGTTTTTCCCGTAATTTCTGGAAATCGCCCCGAGCCTTAGCCTTCTCTCTTTCTTTGGAAAACTCCCTAGCAAGAGGGAGGGAGGGACAGGTCATGGGTGGAGGGAAGGAAGAGATTGAAAAACAATGGGTTAGATTGATTTGCACTAGAAAGTCTCCACATCCCGTGTAGCACACCCAGCTTTCTCTATTCTCTCAAGGTGGACACAAGGTTGGAGTATCGTTGCTAGGTACACATGTAAAACAGCTGGAGTGTCCATATTTTTACCAAGCTTATGAAAAGATGAATGCTTTTTTTAATCCTTTCATTCCTAACATTTCAAATCAAATAAAGCACACATTTATGTACAATACCACACACTTTCTAATATCCGTAACCACTTGATATTCTTCAACGGTTATATTTCAGTATCTATATGAATAATGGTTAATTTAATTCATTGATGAACTGTTTGACAATAATCTGGCATCTGGAGAGTGAGGTGGTGACCCTAAGTTTTAGCCAGGTTTCAATTTGTCTTTAGAATCATCACTACATCGAGCAGATTGTAAGTGTAATTAATGGTACTCACAAATCAGTACACATTTAGTTATGGACAATGTCATCCACAGTGCTGGACAACGTGTTTAAAAACTCAGACCTCCGTGTTTTACCGTGGACTTTCAGTATTTGGGGCTGCTGACACGAAACCCATTTTTCAAATCTCAGGTTGGGTAGAAAAGCTCGCTAAACTAGGGGTAGGCAAAACCCATACATTCTCCCAGAACGCGAACCAGGGTAGGCATTGGAAAGTTTTCCACCATTAGGAATGAATATAGGCTTAAAAGAGCACAGGATCAAGAATTTAATATTGCTTCGTAATGAACGCAGGTGCTTGCTTTGTCTTCTTTTTGGCCACGCTGTTGTTTCTTCCTCTCTTCCAGAGACTTTTTTTGTTTCTAGAAATGCTGACGTACCTTTATTTAGAAACTCTCATGTGGTTCTAAACCAGGATTTAATGCTTGTATTTTAAAAACTAAGCTTAATGATTGTGAAAAGTGCTGGACCAAGAGAACTTAAGGATTGTCCTATATCTGCTGAAGCAGATCACTCTCTACAGCAGACACAGCAGGTAACAGGGGCCTCTGTTTCTAGAAGCGAGAGGCAAAATAATTGTCTCCAACGTATTATCCATTACTCTTGCTGACAACTGTCAGCAATAAGTGGATTTAAAAAAATATACTTCAATCTAATATTTGTCTTAGGTTTGCCCCTGCAAAACCAAACAGGAAACCTACTACTAACTTTGGTGGAACAATATTAGGATTATGAAAATCCTACCCATAATGTTAATGATGTTGTGTAAAGTGACCTCAAGCAACTGAGATGGAATGAGTTTCTAACAGCGATGGTGGACTACTTCCCGCTGTCTGGTCCAAAACCCACTGAAAGATTTCCATTGATTTCACAGGCTTTCAGTCAGATCTTCAGTACTATGAACTGTGCACTGCAGCAGAATGGAAGTAGAACGCCTTCATTTTAAGCCAAAGTTTGCTTGCGCAGTGTTACCCATCACATTGCTGAGGGTTCATTTCATCCCATGGGACTGTGGTAGTAAAGGTGGAAATGAGGAAGAGAATCATTGGCTCCTCTGACATACTGCCTTATTCGAATTAATGAAGCAACTAAAAAAACCCCATTAAAGTAACAGAACAAAGCTGTGTATTATTCAGCCTATTCGATAAATCAAACTGTAAGTCAAGCTGGCTCTTGGACTGGTATTTTAGAATCCAGAACAAATGGCATTCAGTTTTGAAAGGGACAGAGCCCTCTGCTCCAGGTGCTATTTTTTTTTTTTTAATGCTATTTATATTTGCATGGATACAACTTGCAAAAGGCTATTTCAAAAAACAAAGTGGAAAACACGATGAAACAATCCAGCTTACACAAAGTGAAACTCCTACTGTGCACTGAAGCAGATCACATATGTTAGGTGTATCTAAGCTACAGATCTACTTGGGCCTTTTTATTCCCACTTACTGTCTCTTTCAGATGGGAGCTGGGCTGGGGAAATGCTGACTACATCAATGAGAGATTTTAGCACGACTTCTTTACGCTGTCACAAGGGTCAATTTGTTACCTATCTTCTTAACAGCACAACTGAAAATACTGTGGTTGCTTAGTCTAAACCATCTGCAAATGCATGCCTTTGTAAAACGTATGATACTCCTTATCCCAGATGATGGTCCAAAGAAGACAGCTTATTTCAATTATCTTAATTTCTGCTAGCATTAAAGCCTTGAGAACAGGTGGCTCAAGTTATTGCTAATGCAATTCAAACCACCTCCCATATGGAATGCCAGTCTGTAGTTAGGCAAATGTAGTTCATGATCAAGAATTAACATCAGCGAACCTTTACCATCCCATGTGAAATGAGTGGTGACTTCAGTCCAGTTCCTATCACGGGCAGATGTACACATTACCTCTGCCACCACTGCAGTTTGCAATAAATGGTCGTTGTTTGCACTTCCAGCAGGGAGGCCAAGGACCAAATAAGCTTTCTGATGTAAGTACCGTCTTGAATCTGGAGGTGGCCTTCTCAAAAAAGACTGCACTATCGTATCATGAGAAGGGTAACATAGGCTTGAAGAACTACCAAGCAATCTGTCTTTTCAGCAAACATGAGAACATCAGTTTGAGTCTGTGAATCTGGTTGTTTGCTTCACTTTACTTCTCCCAGGAAATCATATACATCTGCGATGGGAATACAAAAAAAGCAGAGCATTCTGGAGAGGTGTTTTCTCTGGCTCAGGTTACAGTAGATCAAGGTCATAAACACCAGCTCTGTGTTGTATGCTGTTCCAGAAAAAAGTTATCTTGCCCATCGTGATAATGGAATGTATGTAATTCTTGTCTATTTCTGATGCCAATACGATGTTTCACTTTTAGAGGAGTGATGGAAAGTGAGCAAACAGTAAAATTCTAGCAGTCCAAAACTCCTACTTACTATTAAAAGAGCAGCACAAGGCATCAAACCTCATCCACTCTAAGAACTGAACACCAAGGAATGGGAAGGATTGGAAGAGGGCTCAGAAAACTAGGAAGTAGTCCAGAAAGGTCAGAAAAACTGCTCCAGGATGAGCTACAACCATTCAATCTGAGCTCTGCTTTGGCAGTAAAAGCATCAAAAGCAGCCAGCTGAGTTTTCCAGGATCCTCTCAAAACAGAAGAAATGGCTGTTCTCCTGACCTCCATTTGCCCTAGGCAACTGCTGATTTGGCCTGTGTCCTGGGATTTAGATAACTGCTATGCAAATATAAAAGAATTGTGAATCTATATGCTCAGGTGTGCAGGTCTGGATGTTGAATCTACACTGCCATTGTAATTTTTCCTCATCGATTGACTGAAGCAAGTAACACAGATGTGAACATCTCAGATCTCAAGAGACCTTTAAGAGGTTTTCCACTGCTCACAATGTTGGTGTAAAAACCTTTTGCCCGGGCTTCAGGAGGTCCACTGGGTGACCTGCTGACTGGATATTTTCTTTGACTTACATATATTTTATGTTGTGCTTGGTTAAGACAGGAAGAGGATTACAGCTCTACATATGAATACTCTGTCACGATATTTAGCTTAGTATGTGACTGGTGAATTCACCAGAAGGCCCATGAATGGATGATGTACCTGAGAAAAAGACAAAGTACAATGGAGCTCTTTAGGCAGAGCAGAACTCAGCATTTGATTTTGCAGGTGAAATCAAGGTGTCTTTGTGAGTACATTTAATTACACTTACTTATTCACAAGAGATTAAAAAAAACCTAAGCTCATCTGTCACTGAGTCTACACGACATGCTTGGTGAAGTTCCTGAAACAGATAAATGGGAAGACATCAGAGATGCCCAGAACAGATGTGTAAAGTGGCCCAGGAATGTTGCTTTGTATCTACAGACAGGTAGATCTTCTACATAGATCAGACTATTAGCAACAACAAGCTTCTGGAAAAAAAAAAAAGCTGAATCTGCAAAGAATTCAAAGTGAAGACTCTTTGCAACTCAGCAGAATTTACAACAGCTTTAGAAAGTTAATTGTCTAAGACCTGTTTATTTAGCCCAAAGAAAATCTGGAGTATTTCTCCTATAATTTCTGTGGTTTTTTACGGATGCAAATTCTTGAGGTTCTTTTTACTTTTCTCCAGTTGGAAAAAATTTTGCAGAAACAGTGCAGCTGTCATAACACTGTGAACACAGCCAAAAAGAGTGACTCACAGCTTAAACAAGGTGTACTTCATCTTTGATGTCAGTGTTTGCTACAGACTGTTTCCATCTCTTACCACTGACTGTGGTGGTCTAGCTGCAGTATGTCAGGAGGCAGAAATTCAAGGCCCCACAACACTTTCTTGAGTCAAAAAATGAAAGAGAGAGGAAATTCAATTTTTAATTCTGTACAGACACAAATCCAAGAGCAGGTACATTGAATAAGCAGTGCTTCAACAGCATGCATTCCTCAGGGCTGGGTTCACAGGCAGTCTTTATCCTGTATGGTCTTTCATTGCGATCTCTGATGTGAGAGATCACTTTCCCTCTGTCAGCTGGTTATCATCCTCTACTACTGCTGACTCCCTTACTTGCTGATCAGAGCATCTATCTGGAAAATGAGAAGCTTAATTTTACATGGAGTATCACTCTCCAGATTTCCAAACACAGACTATTGCCTGACTTTTCACTACTGAGGATTTTTTTTCCTGCTCCCATTACCTCTTGGAAAAACCATTTTTGTATTAGTGGCACATCACCTTCAATGGAATAATGAAGACAGTAATAATACCTCCTGTAGGTCTGCAGGATGGCAAACGGTGGATCTTCTTCAACCCTGCTCCTTCCCTTACTATGCTATTGGCCCAAGTACTGAGGACATGATTACTGCGAGGCACCAAGCCTCTTGATCAGAGACATTTTTCCATGTCTCACGATCCAAAGACAGGGGACTTCAGGGCTAACACTCAGGCAACTGGTACAGGCTCTGACCACATTCATTTAAGCCTCATTAAATGATGCAGAAAGTTAGAAATGAAAAAAAAAAGAAGAGGACTCATAAAAGTATTTATACCATTTTTGTCCATGTACATGGAATGGCTGTAGGCATCCAGTCATACCCAAACACAGAATCAGAAGCCTAATTGTAGGAGATTTTTTTTAAAAAAAAAAAATCTTTTAAAGAATGTTTGCTGGGTTGATTCTTCTAACTATGTGGCTCCCCAGGGTCTGTGAAGTTTTTAACTACTGGGGACAATAGAAATTGTTTTTTAATCAAAACTACTATAACGATGCTTTGTTGAGATGGTTGTACTGCAGAACTGAAATGCAGCTAAATGTCTAGATGTCTTAGGAATGCTTAAATACTAGAAGGATTGCTCCTTCATCTACAGAAAAGGCCAGAGGGAAATGATCTTTTCTCCCTGAATCATGCCAGGCTTGCAATCCTCACAAGAGAGATGTGCTTATTGAAGAAGAAACATGCCCAAGACACTCTCCAGGGAAAATAGTCTTCTGTTAGGCTGTGCTTTAGAGATACTCAGCAATGTGAAAATTTTTAATGTGAGAAGACAATTTGGCAGGAATCTCATCACACAAATGTGAAGAGGTTTGGCCCATGTTCTCATTTCTTCTTCAGTCCCACTGACTTCCAGAAATTTTACTATAATCCCCTTTTTCTATGCTGAATGGTATGCTTTGCCTACGGGGGTGCTTAGCATTGTCCTCTTCACAGAGCACAGGTAGAGGATTTATGTAGAGGAACATGTTACAGGCAAAGAGTTGTCTTCCTTTAGTCAAAGGCTCCTTTCATGCCATTAGGGATGCTATATTTCAGTTGATAGTAGCACAGCAATAGCCTAGAACTTCTACTAGGGTTCTTGAGATCAAGCCACCACTGACTGTTGTTTTGGTAACCAAAAAGCAGGAATAGAAATACAAATTTTTAAAAGTAAACAATAATAAAATATTTTCCTGGTACTGCTTACCCGCTAAGTACACCGAGAACCAAGTTAAGTACAAAAAATGACCCTATGATGATTAGTGTAACAAAATAGATCCAGGGCCAGTCCCTTCCTATGGCATCATTGACCTGGAAGAGTGGAATGATAATTAGTGAGAAAAGCTCAGATTCTGAGCACTGCAAGGCTCCAGCCAAAGAGATCCCAAGTCACCAGCAGTAAGATTTTCAGTAGCTAGTTCTCTGGAAATTTATGACAGGTTGACATTAGCGATTTTGAATGCCCTGAGGTTGAATTTCTTTGTCAGAGAATAACACCTTCTTGGTACCTGTATTGTTATTTGAAATGTTTGAATACTTTGTCAAAATATTTGAGAGCTGATGTGAAGCCTCCTTGGATTCAGATTTTTAATTCCTCTGAAAGAATCCTGGTGACAGGGAAGAACCCTTATTATGGAGTCTTGCCCTGTAGCATTGGAATAAGGACACCAAAACTGTCAGCTTACCCGCTCAACACACCAAGAACCAGATTTAGAACGAAAAAGGATCCAAAGATGACCAGACTGACAAAATACACCCATGGTAACTCATAGCCCATAGCGTCCTGCATCTGGAAAGATGAAGGAAAGTTAGAAGACAGAGAGGGAAAGTAGAAATGTTTAGGCAAAGGAACAGATGGACAGATTTGTAAACAGAGCCTGTAGTTGGTTTACACGTAATCACAGTGAGTGTTTCTGTATGTTCTTTCTAATGTGACAGCTCCTTTGATTGTTTTTTTTCTTCCTTCTAGCTATTACCTTACAGGCAATGATTAATACAGGCTGAGATTAATTGCCACACTGAAACTTTTTTGGATGCTCAAAGTCATGGACTATCACTTTCTTTAGTTTACTTACAGCACCAAGGGGTCCATCCGATAACTTCTAAATCTGTAACCACCGCACAACCGTAAGACTCTTTGCTGCCAGTTATTTTTTTTGAAAATATTGCTAGTTTTTCAAAGTTTTTTGCTAAGCACTGACACAGTATGTTGTCAGACAGGTACAAGTACCTCAGAGAGAAGCATGTAGTAAGTGGGCAAATACTGATCTTTCTCTGCAATGCTCTGGTAACCTTCAGTTTACTACTGTGAGGACAGCAGATGTATGCTTTAGGGAAGGTCCTGTCAAGGCTCGCTGTGTTCTGACATAGTCAAGTGTTTTCTAAAGCTTTCTCACAAACTACCTTTATCTCCTTGAAGAATGAATCGCTCCTTCAAAATGTAATTTCTACCTAACTGAATAGTCAGGGAGTTTGAGACCGTAAACTGAATGATATGAAGCACAGATCTGGCTTTCACACTAGGATTTACGGACCAAGCAGGCAGACTACTGTTTTAGCTCCAGAACCTGTATTACGTGTAGAGCAATTCTAGCACACAATAAGGTACTGTATATATTCTAAAAGCATCAAGTATATAAACACTATTTAATCTTGGAAGTCTCCTCCAAAGTACAAAATACAGGAAAATAGCTGGATACCTTAAAGGAATCTCACTTTCATGATGGTATCAAAAATACCAGAATCCCTTCTTCTTCACTTTTCATAAACATTTGCCTTCTGAGCCAGACATAGCATCATTAAAGAAACAGATGGCAGTTAACATTTTTCAGAAGCACCAAAATGATTTGTGAACATAAGCTGCAGGTTTGCAAGTACCTAAAGGCATAAAGCAGCCTAGGTTCCTTTCTTTCCCCCAGGATTTTCAACATTTTATCATATGTTGTCCTCTCCTTCCAGGAAAACTCTCCAACTCTGCTGTGAAACTCTGTTCCAACTCAGCCAACTCTGATGCGAAACATAACAGTGCCTTAAAGAGAACAATACTATAGAAAAATGGAAGCAAATATTCATCTGAAGTCACAGTGGAGAAATTAGGCAGGCAAAATGCAATTGCCCAAGTCAGAATTAAGTAGGGAAATGAGAGTTAACATCCATTCTCTTCTACAAAGAACACAACTATCTATATAAAGAATGCTGCAGAAACAAGTATGGATGGCTTTGAAAAACTGCCATAAGGATTTACCCATGCAGGCACAATGATGACTCAACTTCTCTCTAATTATGATAGTGATAAAAAGGACTCAGCTCTATGTTTTTGATCTATTGATGGGGCTGGGGGGGCAGGGTGTGTCAGCTGGAAAAATCAGAACTCAAAGCTGTGTTACAAGCAAATGTTAAGCAGCAAATTTCTGGGTGCTAGCTACACAATTCAGGTGCATGGCAGGGTGTTTTTCATGCCACTCTGGCATGAGGAAATTTCCAAATGACAAGAAGCTTCCATTGTGGCCAGGTAAACTGTATAACTACGGTGGTCTGGCTAATTCCAATGCCTGCACAATTGCATAATGATTTTAACAGCTAGTGTCAGCACAGATTAGTCCTGAAAACCAGACATGCATGCTAGTATAGCAGAGCACCTGAGACTTCACAGACTGAGAAATTAGGAGGTCAGCTTACCATCTTTTTATTGCCCAGTTGTATAGGTAACAGAGAAACTAAGAGGCAGAGACAGTGATATCTTCTCAAGTGCAAAGAAACCATCAGTACTTGACAGGCCACTGAGTGTCTGCTGCTGGGCTCCTTATCTTTGGTCCTCTCACATACATTATGTGACAGGAATGGATGTTATATGCTAATATAAGATCAGGTATTTGACAAATTATGTTTTAAAACCCCCTAGCTTACTATCTGCAGAAAAATGAGGCTGCTTGGCAGAATTTGAGGGGTAACAAAGAAATAGAGTTACTCAAAACAATAACAGCAACATATTAACACTAAGAAACATTAAATTAGCTGAGATTGCATCCTTCCAAATATGTGGAAATGCTTCCTCCAAAATGCAAGTATTCTAGAAGACCAGGGTGGACAGCCCTCAAATGAATAATGCTCCCTTACAGTTCTCATAAACTACTTCCTGGAAACACATCGTCATTATGCAAATCCACTGCTACTAATCACTTGTGTGTGCATACCCATGTCCTGTTGACTGCAGCTAGGGGCTTTCACTGCTAGTGTAACTTTGGAGGTAAAGCTCATTTTTCCTAATTTTACTACTGAAATGGAGTAGTTGCAGAGGGTTGTGACATGATCAGAAGAAGTGTTACCATTTGCACACTACTGAGTGCAGAAAATGAGGTATGCAAAATGTGTTTTGTTTTGTTGTCTACAGTGAACACAAAACGGTTCATTATTGGTTACCTCTATAGGACAGACAGTCCACAGTTCAGCTCTCTGGTGTGCTTCTCTCCGAATGTTTACTATGAACTATATGCATCTCACCAGAAAAGGAGGGTATCTTCTAGACTTAAAGTTCTTAACAACGACTATCAGCCAGTGTAAACCTGAATTATAACATTCTATCTATAGTAGTCAAGGCAATTGCAACTTGATGTCAAGCATGTATGGAATGATTGTTACGTCAGCTTGAAGCAAACCATTGATGGCAATCTGCAGATTGTCATTTATAGAAATAATTCTGCTTTCTCCGTCAAACTGCCTGACCTTTCACAGCTCACATCTCAACACTCACATTTCACTACTCTCAACACTGAGCAAGTGAATGCATTTCTGAACATTACGTATCATCTCTGAAAGACCTCGTAGACAAAGATCTTAAGATTCCTTGTCATAATTTGCTATACACCTTCTCTGGCACTGTAGGGAACAGGCTGCCAAGGGGGGTTGTGGAGTCTCCTTCTCTGAAGACTTTTAAAAACCGCCTGGATATGTTCCTATGCGACTTGGTCTAGGTGATCCTGCTGTGGCAGGGGGATTCCCTTCCGACCCCTAATGATTCTAAGATTTTGGTTCACTATGCTTGAGTGTTTTGAATCTGCGAAGCGGGATACTACCTTGCCTTGCTGGGTACTATCAAAGAAACTGTTCAGTGTCATTATGGAAAGAGAGTGTTTAAGCATATTTGAGGTCTGGTGGACCACACGTACCAGGAAAGTTTAAGGGAAGCTGTCACTGATTGCGCAATACAGAGGACCCCTGCAGCTTAATGGAAAGTAAGTTAGCTGGACACCAGGGCTAAGCTTCCAATTCTTCAATAAACTGCTAATTGATTTTTAATGACTATAGAATGTTATGATAGCTTCTAAAAAAATATAAGTCAAGTGCTTCAAGTATTCTACGATGAAACGTGTAATGCTTCACTAAGTGGCATTCATCAGGAGAAGCAGGGTACTCAATAAAATTAAAGGGCAGTAAATTTGGAAATTTTGGGTAGAACTGCTATTTTATAGAACTATCTGTGGAATTCACTGCCTCAGGAAATGCTCTAAACGCAATGTTTATGGTCTGGTTGAAATTAAACCTGTCTTGTACAATATGAATGTGGAGAATATTTTATTCACACATCAGCTTCTGGAAGTACGACTTTAAATTCTGCTTAAACCACACTAGAAACTTGGGTGATGCACTGTTTTGCACTTGGAGTGAAAAATATCTTCCCCAAAATCTTTTAGTCAGAACTCAGGCATTGTAACAATTGAAATAAACAGAGGATGAAACATCACCTTTCACAGCTGCAGCTGCGTTTAAAGAGAAAAAAAAAAATCTACATTATAATCTAAATTATAGACAGTCGGTAAATCTTACATCTCAGGCAAGGGCTTTGTGGCCTAGAAAGGAAGGTACTCCTACTCTTCTATTATTTCTTTGGCTTCTATTATAGATTCGTGCTGCTTGCACAATAGTTTAGACTTTGCTTTCTTTCTGAAAGTTCACATTCTGACTAAAAATCTTTGCATTCGTGCAGCAAGGGAAGAAAAAAATCTCATAAAACCAATGTAACCCCTGAGAAGTAACTAAGACGGGGTGAATTTCCCAGTAAGTGTTCAGATCAATTTATCCTGTGAAGAAGCAAAATATTGAAAGACTCATTTTTCTATCTTTCCTTGTGTTTTCCTTCAGCAGAAACAGCTGGGGAGCAAAATTTCATCCCAAATGAGAAAGAGAATATTGCTGGCAGTTTGTAAGAGCATCCAACTACCAACTAACTGGCGATATTTTGAGGCTGCTCCACAAACAATAAGGGAACTATTTGTTCAATGAATCATTCTCTTCTGGTTAGCTTCTCAGCTGCTGAGCTGGTATCGGCTTAAGGACACTCTGGCTCTGCAGTATTTGCAGTCTTTGCCTTGAAAGCTCTTACCAGTAGTCAGAGCAGGCAGAGGGCTTGTGAAGGTTTGACTCCTTTCTTCCAGCTTCCTAGACATCTAAGACACCTGACATCTGCCTCTGCAGTGGTGATGGACTTAAAAAACTCACTTAGGCACTTGGACTGTGGCTATTGAGACTGTGACACAAATAAACCAACCTCTGAATGTTCAAAACAGCTGCTATTTTTTTGTTAGCTCTGGCAATAAATCCTGCACACTGTATTTTTCTCAAATCTCTGAACAGTACATTGCTTACGCTCTTCTGTTCTTTCATGTAATAATTGTGATAAATACAGTAATTATGCAATTGGCAACTTATTGTAAGCCCCACTACTGTTAATATTACTTTAACAAGGAAATTACTCACTGCTAGTCTAAATTTCTGTCTTTTCCACAGAACTATGAATGCTTAAAAGAAGCCTCAGAAGTAATTCAATGAGATGACACAGAACTGAAGGTACAGTAAAAAGCACCACAGTACTAAAATTTACTTCATAGGTTCCAAAAGCACTTTTTCCAGCTTGTGGGGCCAACTATGAGATTGCTTCTTTAGTAGTGAAATCCCACACATCTTGAATCTGCAGATTTTTTTGGAGACTGAATGATATGAGGCTGCAGTATACCATGGCAATAAAACATAAATGAAGCACATCTTTATCTGAGAATTTCCTGGCTCCTCTCCACATATACCTCAGGTGAGTCCATACACAAAGTTTACCTTTCTGTCTTCACTATTCACAGAAGGAGCAAGAAAAAGATCATATTTTCATCACTCATCCTATATCCTTGGTGCAGTATTTTCCTAAGGATGAAGATTCACTGTGAGTGGTGAAAGCCTGGAAGGGGTTGCCCAGGGAGGTGGCTGAGGCCCCGTCCCTGGAGGTGTTTAAGGCCAAGCTTGATGTCTAGGGTGGGATGTCCCTGCCCATGGCAGGGGGATTGGACTAGATATCTTTCGAGGTCCCTTCCAATCCCTAATAATTCTATGATTCAAAGATTCCACTTTGCATATACTTCAATATTTAATATCCAATCAGTTGTCTTGTTTTGGTTGGTTTTCAATCTGGTACTCACGTGTGTTTATAATTTGAGGCATTTGAGTGACTCCACTGAAGTCAGTGACCAATATCATTCTTACCAACAGAAATGAACTCATATGCATAAGTGCTTTGCTGAAACGGAATAGGACACATGTTAAGGGAAAAGTTAACAAGTTTAAGGTACATGGTGACTGAAAAATGACTAAAAAAAATAAGCATTTCGTTGTAGATGTTCTAGTGCATAATGAGAAGTATTATAACTTATTCTGTCAACTTGAAATACTCTTTTATCCTTGCTGAATCTTTCAGACAAGTGATAAGGGGTCAGAATTTAAGATCTTGGAGCTGACTCAAGGCAAACAGGCTGATGTGGATTAAAAAACTACAAAACTCCAAGCCTTGCAATAAGCAAAAATAAGCTAGGCTTATTTTTATTGACTTAAGAACAATGGAATAAAATTGCTTCTGAATGGCTTGAAATATAAGCAAAAGACTCCAGATGCCTTTGCTTTTATTCTGAGGTAGAATTTCTTTCTAAGAATCAACATCCTAGTAGTCTTGAAGGGACTCCAAGTCACAAACAGTTGCTCCTTATGACTATTGTAAATTGCTTCATGTTTTGTATCTGATGGATGCAAAGGAGAAACTGAAGAATTCAACCCAGCTTCAGATCACACTCAAAGGAGCAGCATTTGGTCAGTAGCTCCTTCAGTTGTTTCATTTTGACAATGACATTTTTTATTTTGAAGTACTGAAGAAGAAGGCAAATTTTAAACTCAGTTGTTGTCTCCAAGAAGAGTCTCTTTAAGGCTCTTCTTACTGTGTTACTTCATTAATGGAATGTGATTTCTATATGTAGATATAGACATCTACCTTTGTTCAGATCGTCTTCATGAGAAAGGCAAGATAGAGCTCGATGAAGACAAGTGCATAGGGATTGTGAACGCAGGCAGAGAATGCTCCAGACAGATTATTCTACTATATGGTCACTGATAAAAGCCATTAAAGTAGGCAAGATTCATCATATGCGGGTAGTAGACAGAATAATATTATTCCTGTGGGTCCCATGGTTCCCCAATTGTTCTGTATGCTATGAAGTGATGGAAAGAGCAAATTAAAATCCTACTCACTAGAAATATTGGTAATTTGTACAGAACTCTCTGCAGGAACGAAATGGAACCATTAGCTGAGAAAGGATTGCCTCAATGAGGACAACAGCAGCATCGAAGGAAGAGATTAATTTGCAGAGAGTCCTGGAGAAAATAAAAATCAGAGAAACTGCAGCAATGGAAGCTGTGCCCAGAAGAAAGAAGAAAGGGGCAGCTTTGTCTCCAGAGCTTGCTTTTTCTGCCCTGCTGACAAAGACAGTGTTGAATCTGCTGTAGATGTCCTTACCCAAGCACATGCTTTGATCCAGCATGCTGTTTCATTTTAGAAAACCTTTGGGTAAACCTGTAGTTCATTGCTCTGATGCCTGATCTTACTGACAAAAGGGTGAAGTCTCCACAATTGATCAATCTTCCTCCACACTATAGACAAGTGAAAGCAGTGCTAGACTCTGCCTTAGAGTCATAAAAGCACACACTCCCCAAAAATATGCACCTTGACTGGCTTTAACTTCCGGGGGAGACTGTGTAAAGGCAGAAGTCCTGCAGAATAGCCCTACTACCAGGCTACTGAAACTTGTGCAAGAGCAAGGCTAGAGTGGAGTGGAGGCACTTCTAAAAGCAGTGCCTTCTAACCTTGTCAGCTGCTTGATGGCAAAGTGAAAACACGTAAAATAGCTGCGTGAGCTTCTTTCAAATGAGACAAACACAGCGGAATGGCATTTTACTGTTAGATGAACTCTCTTCAATGAAGAACATGAAAGATATAAAGCAAACAGTACTTGGTTTTTGTTGCACACAGGAAGTACACTGCTACCAGCAGAATTTGCTAAGCATATTTCTCTATAACAGCACAGACTCATATTGTCATCACTCCTTATATGCTGGCCCCAGCTTTTCAAGGATCTGAAAAATTTCTCCACTGGGAAAAACTGTATGTAAAGTAGGAGGCATGTATAAACAAAACCACCGCCAACAACCTAGCTCTGGATTACCCAGGTTATATGCCAAAGCTGCCTACCTCCATTGTGTTTTTCAGCCCTCAGCATATACCTACTGGACTCTACAACACTATTTCATACTATGATAAGGGTCTATATTCATATTTATCTGGTTGGGTTTTTTTTTGGGTGTGCATTGTTTTTCGTAGTCAGCTGCTCCTTAACAGGCTGAGCTATTATGGGAAATATAAGGTCTCTGTCTGTAAGTGGGAAGAGAATGAAAACTTGCATTCAAATACCAGGAGGTCAAAATGTCTGTGGCACACAATGATTGAGCTGAACTCTGCTTCTACTGTAAGCTATTTCTGTTGGAAATGCATGAGTATACGTCCACAGTGCAATAGTTTGCACTTGCTGAAGAGGTAGAGAGACAATATTGACTTGGGTGCGTTTACTAGTCTTAAATAAATCTGTAATTTTAAATGGCCCTCATACAAGTTTATTGTACAGTTTCAACTGACAGTAAAAGCCACTGGCATTTGTCCTCACGCTTTTCAAAAAAGAGGAAAAAAATTCAGTCTCTCCTTCGACTTAAAGAAATCTGGGCTTTGTTTTCACAAAGTCGCAGCATTTGTTAGCACTAGAAACGTTCCAAAGGGACATGGATTATTATGGAAAATCAACTATCTGAAATGTGGATTTTGCTGACAAAATCTCAGCACATGAACTTTTGCTAGTGCAAGTACCACTGGGAAATCCCTACAGTCAGCTATACCAGGGAGAAGTAATCACGAATTTACACCTCCTCTCATCCCACCTGGTAATCTCTGTGCTTTCTTGTGGGACTTCTCTATTTTTCTGAGAAAACCGGAGGGGGCTACATACCCCTATGACAACACAGGTATTCTGAACTCCCACTGGCAACATTAGTTACTCAGTGAGAATTCCTTACTTGAAAGACAAATTCTGAGCTCCAATAAGACTCCTGCTTTGCCATCTCTCTTTCTCTTTCATCAGGTTTAATATGTAAAAGAGAAAAAAATAATTAAATGTATTTTGATTTATCTTAGCAGACAACATGTTACGCAAAAGCAAAATATTAACATTCATTTATTGCCAGGTCACATTCTAGAGCGTGTTGGAACCCTTGCACTTTAAGGATGTAATAATTCCCTCTAAATTATTCCTTCTAAAGTCTTTTGGGAGAGTTTGCTTTGTTTGTTTTGGGGTTTGGAGGGGAGGTTTTTTAGGTTGGTTTTTTTGTTTGTTTGCTGTTCCTCAATGATGACTCAGGTCACTGTCTGTCTGCTTTGATGCTGACTGTGTCACACAGACCAGCTGGGAAGGAACAGGCCATACGCTGACCCAGGCAGAGCTCTTAAAAGACCCAGGCCCAGACTGAGCAGGTCTTCAGGATTTTCTGCAAACGTGGCCTGAAGTCTAGTATGTCAAGCCCTTGCTCTTGATCCATTCTGCTAGTTCTTAAAGATGGCTGATAGACCACTTGCTCTAACTCTTCCCTACTCAACAGCTACCATCAATAGTGAAATGACTTTTGCCTTCTTATTACACTACTCTTCTTGGCTCCTCGACAGTAGATCTACTTCAAGGAGATTCATGTCCCTGATCCATCTGCAGTGTTCTGCCAAAGCCAGGTCCTTAGGCAGGTAACAGACTAAGGCTCTCCATTCTCTCACGTGACCAATGACAGGAGCAGGCTAGCGTGTTGGATGAATTTGCAATTTGCAGAAATGCCATGCAGTGAGCTCCAAAAATTATTTGGACTTCTGTGACTTAATCAGGGTTTGAACTGAAGCCTCCAGAGGCAAAGTCACAGAACTTTATGACTTGTCTTTTTCCCATGTAAGTGTATAAAGCTTTTTCCCTTTAAAAGGAGAAGGTTGATCTTCGAAAAAGTCATCCAAAAGCCCAAAGGTTATTTAGCCACAAGGCTGACAGTTCTTTCATTATAGCTACTGCAGCAGTTCCATCTCTTAGTGCTGCTCAGTTATTTAAAAACCTTTTCATCTTTTAAAGGCTTTGGAAATTCACTCCAAAAGAATAAGGTGCTGATTTCAAGCATGAAAAAATCTCCTAGGAGGGTGGGTTTTCAAATCTAAAGATTTCATCTCAGAATTCTGGGCTATCCCTTCCTGTCTTTGTTTATTTTGTATTTACACTTGCATGGCTGATTATTCAGAAAGGATTTTCTGCCTGTTTTTACAGTACAGCTATTTTAGAACTGCTGCTATTTACCTCAGTGTAGACTGATAGCAAATATTCTACCGTTAGTGTATCAGAACTGATTGCTGCATGAACAGAAATACACAAGTACACACTATTCATTGATTTACACAGTCAGTTAAGTCCTTAAGAATAAAGATAATGAAAAACAGTACCGTTAGCTGTAGATAATAACTACCTGCTTTAATAAGTGGAGGCAGGACTGTCAATTTTTTGATCACTTGAGTTTTCTTTGTAGTCAGTTCCTAAAGCTAAGACATTCCTAGAAATCCATTCTACGTTCTAAATGATTAATCCAGTTTTCAGCTGTGAAAACACAACCCAAATTCTCATATAAAGTGAACATAATACCTAGAACTCATGGCACACAGCTAATAAACCTTAATCTGATAGTCACACTAACCACTCACAGATGTTGAGTAAACAGTAGAGGTTCACTGGAGAAACCACTATCAAAGAGCCTGAGGTGCAAATGCATTATGGGCAGACACAATGCCCCTCCTATTTCTTTTATGAGTCTTAGCGGGAACATCAGGTAGACAAGAGCAGCATGACATCCAGGACTAATTTCTCCTAAATATGTTTTCAATCCAGTGTGGATGTTCTGTGGAAAATAGCCACTGATTCAGTCTCAAACCCTTAATTTTCTGTTTCTGGTCAATGTTCCTTTACAGAGGTGTGACCAATATTATTTTTAGGTCTCAATTTGGGTGCAGTTCAGAGGATTCGAGTTAGGACACAGTGTTGAGAAGGTCATGGGTACAGCCATCCTATATGCTTATGATAGTATGACTACCTATCATACTGAGCCCTCAGTTCCTGCTCAGGCAGAAATCTCACTGAAAACAAGGAATAAAGCAAATATTTGAGGACCTTTGCATGGAGGCAAGATTTATTGCTCACAGTAATACTAGTGAGGGTTTAGCTGTATTGCCCTTTCTCTTGAAAAGACGATGTCAAAACAACTTAAAATAAACAAGAGTTTTATGAACAGTCAAGTTCTAGAGCCACGACTTGTGTTTTGACCTTGGGTATATTCTCCTGTCTTTTTTTTCCCCCAGGATCTAGACAATGAACCAAAGTCATTAGAAACAGCAAAGTTTCTAACTTGTGAATTTCTTTAGTGGATGTGTGTCCAAATTTAACAACTCTGAAGACGATTGTTTCAGAAGGCAATGATCATCATTTCTTGAAAAAATGATAGTACAGTGTATCCAACAAACAGAGGCACTCAAAATTCTGCCATATATACATGTGACAGTAGCTTAGCTCTCAATTTTATAGCTCTGGGATAAAAGATAGACGATAAGAAAGGACTTTGTGGTGATTAGACAGCAGCAATGAGGAAAAAGTCCAACGAAGAACAAAAGAAGAAAGAATAAAGAAAGGCAACAGAAAGACAGGGCTATTAAAAAGGTCCTTCCTACGCAGGAGCACTGGGCAGAGGGTCTCCGTTAACACCTCCCCATAACCAACCCAAAGAAGCTTATTTTTAATGAAGAATTACTTTCCATATAGAGGAAGAGGACTGAGAGGTCCAAAGTTGAGGTCTGAAGGGCACATGAAAACTTTATTTCACATAATAAATGCCTGTTTTTCATTGAACAAATGGTCAGAAGCTGTTTCTGCAGCAGGTGGCAACCAGCGAGTCACTGCCGTTACTTACTTTCAAGGCAGAGTACAGACAACGATGGCAGTTATATGTGCAGTTCACAATAAAAAGGAAAACAGACACAGGTCGCAGTGTCCAATTGGTGTGAACACTGCTTTTTCAGTGCAGTAAAGCTGTGGCCCTTCAGTACTCTGAACGATGGGCCCTCTCCCCTTACCCACCAAATTTACAGCAGATGGAGATGAAGCAACCTCTGCAATCACAGAGAAGAGTTGCTCATACTTGCGTGCTTATTCTTTGTAAATTTTTCACATCCATGCAAAACTCTGACAAAAAGATGATTAAAAAACCTCAACCCCACAACAATAAAAGCCCAACATTTTCTTAGAAGGGTATGGATGTATGGGGAACAAACATCATGGAAACATGTAGGCAGATATATTCTTAGAATCAGATCATTCCCTTGTGTGGAAAGCCTCACTAATTCAAGCCTAAGTGATGCAAGAATAAAGGGTTAGAAGGAAAAACACAGCTGGTGAAAATTGGAGGTTACAGTTTGGTGTTTAATGTCTTCCACTTTGTGACAATATCCCTGTAGTCCTCCCATCACCTTCTCCACTGAAGATGGGGGGTGGAGGGCAGATTAGAAAAGCTCATAAGATATGTCAGTGCTGTCAGCAAAGTAAATTATATCTCTTGTCCAGCTTGTTCTGTTTTGATTTCATTATGAGAATTGTAAGAGTGACTGTAACTTCCAGTTTCAAGCTAATTTAGTGACTCTGGCAAGTACGATCTAACAGATTCAGAGATGGAAGGATCTTCCATCAGGATTCAGACTCCACCAGAATAGACTGTTCAACTCACTGCATCTAGAGATGCTATTCTATGCTGTCCCTGGGGGTGTGAAGCTTCTGAAAGTTTCCACAGATTCAGTGTCACTGCGTTGTGGCTCACTATTGCACTGTTTTAGAATACTAAAATGTTTTCTTGCCTAGGGACTGGGCAGACCTACCAAGGACTGGTAGTTAAATTTGAGGAAGTCAAGTTATCATATGCCAGTTCAGACATCTCTTCCAGGAACAGGTTAGTGCCCCGAATCTCTTCCAGACCTGGCTTTAGTCCATTTGTAATCATACCATACTCTTCAGTTTACAGTCAGAGCCCTGAGGTGAACTATCCCTGGAGGCACTGCACGTTATTTAATAGCCCAGTGCCACAATGTACGGGTGTTTTGCACTTGCTCTGCACTCTGTTTTCATTCACACATACAATTGCTTAGATGCAGGGCTATGGAGTGACTAGGTACATAAAAGTGAGGCTGCAGTGGGCAGATTCTTATGCAGTGTCACAGGGCTCCAGCTGCAGAAAGCAGATTTCACAGAAAGATGAAAATCTTTCTAGAGACATGGCATTGTCCAATTTGTATTTAACTCAGAAGCAAAGCTTCCCCTGAAGGACAGTAACAAACTCATTAAAAATAATTAAAAAGAAGCCTCATTAGGGAAGGGTGAAAGAAAACCTGCTTAGATTAGAAAAAGGTAAAGGGAAGACAAGAAATGCCTGCAAACACTTAAACAGGATGTTCCAAACTGCATAGGGATTAATTTTCTTCCTTAGTCAATGAGACAATAAGAAATAATAGACTGCAGCGAAGACTGATTACAAAATACCAAACTACTCGTTTAGTAGCATTTGGATTTGCATCTGCTACTGGAAGTTTCCATGACTGATGGGTCTTCAGAAACGGGTCTTGGTGACTACACAAGAGAGTGAGCTGCTGATGCTGGCTGATCATACATTAAGGAGAGTTTAAAGAATAATAAATCCGAACTTTGTACAGTGCGTTGGAAAAATTAGGACGTGACATGTCATAAGAGGTGCCTGGCTATGCAAATGATTCTGTGAGCTGACTGCCTATGAGACAAGGCCACCTGACAGTTATAGAGAAGCAGTATAGGAGATGTGCTCCTAACAGCACTTAATGGTCTTTTCAACAAAGATCAATTTTTCAGTGAAAACAAGGTTGTTTTGCACAGATTTTCAACCTGTCCAATATAGTTATTTCACTTTAAAAATGTGGGTCCTTGTAAGTAACTATCTTACCTGCCTCTATAGCAGTGTCAAACTGTTTAACATTTTTCTTTCCCATTTCAAAAGAAGCCAATCTATTCTCAAGTCTTATCTGCTGAATGAGAGAGGAGATTGGAAAGTGTATTGATCTTACTGATGTCAAGTTCTTCTAGGGACTGAAAGCTCATTGCTTTCCTGTCTCTGATTATCTTTTTGTGAGGATGTAGATCACAAGCTGGGAAAGAGTAATCCATGAAAGTGAAGACAGGCTTCAGTAGAGAGGCAAAAAGCTGGAGGAAGCATACGAGGAAGTGTGAAGAAGGAAGCAGGAAATGGAAGGCAAAATGTTAAACCCTGTGAGGCGGATTAGGAGACCAGGGCTTGTGGAACTTCATACAGCTTTCTAACTTTTAAACATGCAGGTTTAACCTTTCAAAGTGTGGCACAAGATGGACATAGGCTCCATAAAATTAGTAGTATATTTTTCAGGGCAACATACTGAGGTGTGCTAAGCTCCCCCTGTTCCAACTTAGAGGAATGCAACCATCTATGTTACATTTTAAAAGCTATTTTTCAGAAAATGTTAAGATATAATTGAAAAGCACTTATAAAAATGCCCTAGCCAAGGCAATTGCTCCATTGTCTAAACATTTCCAGGCAAATAATTCAGCCCAGAGTTTTATCTCTTCTGCTGAGTTTTATGTCAGTCTCTGATTTAAGGAGGGAGCAAAGAAAGTCCTTAGAAGACTATTGTGACAGACACCAAGGCCCTGATTAGGCATCTGTAAGTCCTCTGTACATGTTACTGTACATGGAAAGTCTAAGGAGTATGATCAAGTTTTTCCAATGGGTAAGAATGACCTTTTGAAACTAATTGGAATTTTGATATTGATCCAGCTGGATCCCACATTCAAACCTTGGTATCTACCCTGAACTGCAGAGAAGCAGACAGCCTAATAGCCTGCTAGAACCTTGGAATTTGTTCAGCACTTTTAATACTGAGCCATTAGCTTGCATCATAAAGTTTAAGGAATGAATTCTGAAAATCATCGCCTAGGATTTTTGTCTGCAAAACTGTCTGATTTTCAGACACCATTTTCTTATGCATTTCTTTAATCTGTACTGTCTTTTCAGAGTAAAATGGACAACCAATTCTATCTCAGGATGTAGGGGGTGAGAGGAGATCTTTAACTCTGGATTTCTAATTTAATTAACTGTGCAGATTCATTTCCTAATAAAGAACATTTTAATTTCCATGAATTCACTGTGGTTCCAGGAGATCAAAATGCTATCTGCTTGAGAAGAGAATAATGTCCTATCTCTGCACTTTTGTGGAGATGCAGCCCCCAATGTGTTGTCTATAAAAAAATCTATTCTTCTCTGGCTAAAAAGGCAAAGGCCAGGGAGCAGAGTTACATATGAGTCAGGCTTCACTAAAGAAACAGTGGCTTGCACTAAGTTAAAAATAAATATTTACACATTACCCAACTTACTAAAATTCTTGTGTCACTCTCAGGAAATGAAATGCTGCATCTTTCACATTTTTTTACTATCCGGAATTACTCTTCCTTTTGATCTGGCTAGCTTAAGCCAGAATGCCCTTTTCATGGTCTCTAAAGCTTACTGTATGAGCAATAGCAGATACCTTTAAAACACTCACACACGAAACTACTGTGTGTATGTTTAGACACTGTTTCCCCATACTAAAGCCACATGCTTCTCATAGGTGTGCCCTGTAATAACTGCCCAGTCAAGATCTGCCCCCAGAGTAGCACAGACCTCTCTGCAGAAGGAAATATGCATCACATCTCAGATACCTTCAGTATCATACGGCAAAGGGCTGACTTCTATCCATTTCGTTAGTGTAGCACAAGGAGGCAAAAAGTCTTATGGGACACTAGTACACTTAGGATTGTTTCCAGCATCTTAACAGAGTATGTCTGTCAGCTCAGGAGTTCAGGTATTTACAAAACCTTTGTATTTCACGGCCTTTAAACACAGGTGGTATGGTTTTTCTCTTTACAAACTAGATGTCCTCCTCCTCAATGACCAATTTTGTTTTTCTGCAGTGCTAACCCTTATATTTTGCAGTCTTGTCTAAGAGTAACTTGGAACTGATGATAAGAAGTATTTCTTCTGTTTCCAATGCAAACACTCTATCAAAGTCATCATCTAAAAGGCTAACTATACTAATGCCCCTAAAAATAGAGACCATCATCTGCTTTAAGTCCAGGTCTCAGTTTATCATACCACCTCTAAATAAAAGAACAGCTCAGAAAATCATTGAAAAAAGCTGGATTAGTACCCAACAGAAGACAACAGCTAAAATCAAAGTTGCTGCAGGGGCACCATAAAAAAAAAATCATACCACCTGCAGTAGTCATGCCAGAAAACCATTTAGCAGTGACTATATGTGCAGCTGCTTGCTGGAGCCTGAGCTGCTGCAGGAGCTCTCAGGTGCCACTATATGGCCCTTGTTGCTAGATAACTGGTGACTGCTGAGTGATTCACTCCAGTCATGCAAATGATGCATGGACCCAAAAGTATGTGGATTGGCAAGGGTCTTGTGTAACACATGCCTTTGGAGAAAATGATTGTAACTTGTAGATAAGTTCCACGCTACTAAATGGTGTTTGTTGCCAGAACTGTTTTCATGTTTACTTCTGGTATCTTTTGTTTTCTCTTATTCTCCCTGAACGACCTATAAATTCTCTCAATCACACAAAGACTGGAGGAATATCAGCTAAATGTGATAAAAAGAAGGTATATATAGCCATAGCAGAGCCATGGAGTCTTGCCCAGTTCCTCTTCCGACTTAACCTCTGTACCTCTTCAGTATTTTATTAATCTGAATCCTCTTTGCAAGTAAACACAATTTTTGTGCTCTGAGACCCAGGCTCCCCTTGCAGTTTGACCTCTGCCCTTTATCTTAGTCATTAGAAGGAAGCTAGTGTCACAATTCTAACCTAAATGTACAAAGGTAAATTCATTTACTATGGAACTAGTAACTGTTCCATACAGATACTATCTACAAGCTAAACATTCAAAGGAAATCCTGGTAATTCTCACCAGTAGGTAGAAGGCAGCTTCAGGCTTACGTTTAAGAGAGAAGCTACCGTTGACTAACAACGCAAGTTGCCTCAGTCCAGAGTGTGCTTTGGGCCTCTCTTGAGTTAAATTAGTGCATTGTAACACTTCCTACCATCTCGGAGAACCAGGTGTCATAATATGCCACTCTTCAAAGGTAGCCTGACTCCAAGCTAGCTTCATACAGACAGAACTGCGCTGTGTGGGAATGGCATTCCTGTGCCATATCATACTGCTGAAAAAGTTGATGGTAAAAGCTGAATCCAGAAACATGTTCTATTTGCTTTACAGGTGAGGGCTAAAACTGATTTTAACTCATATTGCCATTGAATTTCCCAACACATTAGGAATTACAAGGTGGAAACTCAGGCTATGGAAACTTCACAATTAAGGTAAAGGACAAGATGAGACTGCATTTAGATTACCAATAATATAATGTTTCAGCTAAACGTGGAACCATAATTGATCCTAACGTCAGACTCAGAAGAATCTCTTCTAATACCGTTGTGATAAAGAGTCATAATTGGGAGCAGTTCTGGCACAACAAGGGATTTGTGAGGCCTTACTTAGAAAAACCTATGAGCTGATCAGTGTTATGTCTTTGTAACATTAATTCCATGGGCAGAATACACAGATATTGGTCATGAATACTTCTACATCAGTCATCTGGAGATGTACAGGATATTTCACTCCTGCAGAGAGGGTCTTTACGTGACATTCCGCTCAACAAAGATACATTGCAAATCATCAAACCGATAAACCATGTGCCATCTCTCCACATTAAAATATCAATGGAAAGTCAACATTTACATTTGATTTAACTGTGCCAGTCAAACCCTCCCACGTCACCCACTAATATTCTGAGTTAATTAAAGCTCCATGCTAGCAACCATGCCTTTGCTATATAGACAAGCAAAAAGCTGAAGCCCTGAAGTTTCAACATTGCCATAGCACACGAGCAGGCCTTTCAGCTTATCATTTTCGGATACGTACCCAGTACAGTACATCTGTCCAGCCTTCCATTGTGATGCACTGAAACACTGTCAGCATGGCAAAAGCGAAATTGTCAAAGTTCGTAATGCCGTGCTTAGGTCCTTCCCAGCCTGCCTTGCACTCCGTGCCGTTCTGGCACTGCCGCCCATGTGCAGACTGGGGTGCACAGGGAGATGGATCATCTTCTGCAGGTGTATCTTAAAGGAGAGAAGAAAGAAAAAGGAGATGAAGAGAAATAATTCCTGTTCGACATACTGATAAGTGAATGAAGGATATCTGATTTTTAAAAGATAGGTGTTGCAGTGAATTCAACACATTTCTCTGTGAAAACACAAGGAAATACCAACTTTAATGGGTAGAAGGGTATTTTGTTGTGCTTCACTTTCTTTTTTAAAATAATGGCCAAGCTGTCCAATTTTACAGTCATAGGATCATAGGATCATAGGATCATAGGATGTTAGGGGTTGGAAGGGACCCAAGAGATCATCGAGTCCAAGCCCCCCGCCGGAGCAGGACAAAACTATCTAACACAGATCACAGAGGAACGCATCCAGGCGGGCCTTGAAAGTCCCCAGAGAAGGAGACTCCACGACCTCCCTGGGGAGTCTGTTCCAGTGCTCTGTGACCCTCACAGCAAAGAAGTTCCCCCTTGTGTTGAGGCGGAACCTCAAAACTCAAATGCCTTTCAACCTGAGAGGGAACATTATGTCAAGTCTATGACATTTCTTTAGGCTGCATGTTATGACCAATGTTTTCATACCACAGTCATTTGGCATCTGGGTTAATCCTGGAATGGAACGTCAGTACTGACAGACACTCCGTTGAAGGAGGCTGAAACCCTGCAGCAGACTCAGATTTCAGTGCTCTGAAGATTGGTTGACATGTTGCTTGGTACTACTAAATTACATCTGAGAGTCTCTGGAGCTCCATTCTTTCAGAGTTTAGAAGCTGTGGCACATCAACAGACCAGTGACACTCAGAAGCTCTGTAAAACTACTGCTTGATTATCTACCCCTCTTTCTGTACTTGCATTTGCAAAGATCTGAGAACCCGTATAATGAGCCTGCCTAAATGCTTTGGTATATGAAAAATGCTACAGAAAACTATTTATAAGCACAAAAACTCCTGCAATAAGATTTGAAAAAAATAATCTACATTTCAAAGTTTAGTGCTACATTTATAGCAGATGCAGCTATGTATGGAGAGTGGGAAGCAGGTAATTTTCTTTCTGAATTACAGGGTTAAAAAATGTAGTTTTCCAAAAGTAATGATCACATTCTGAATATTAAATCATACCAGAAACAGTAATATTGGAATTAGATGCTATAATGCAAATCATTCCAGACTGTATGTAGAAAGATCACTTAAAAAATGTAAACCAGACTGACAACTTCTAGCATCATTTCCAGAAAATGAAATCTGCTGACATTATAAATGCAGAAAATACAGAACTTCTGAAACAACTTCCTGCTGTACAATATTTTCTTATGAGTTGAATTAATTTCTAGACACTGGTACCCACCACCACATAGGGACTCATTGCTGTTAAAGTTCAATAAATAATGAAAAAGAGTGGATGATTAGATGGATGAGTGACAATACAGTTGGATTATTTTGAAAATTGAATATTTATTTCTGTAAATAATCTGAAAGTTCTTTGCTGATGGATTTGGTGCAAGAAGTTTCTTCCTGTTACTATAATTTTGCCCTCTTACTAGTTGCACTTCTAACTAAGGTCACTGCCAGTGATTAAAAAGGGGTTACTGGGCATCAAATAAATATTCCTTTAAAATGACACTGGTTTACAATGAAGATCCATTGGTTTACAAGATCAGTAATAAAATATAAGTATTGTTTATTTCCATGATGCCACCTCATTTGCAGCTCAGTCTGCTAGTGATGAAATAATCACTACTTTAGTGGTGCTTGAAGAATTCAGGCTGGCTTGTAGTAACCAAGTCTACGTTAAAAAGTCCATGACTATGTTCAGCAGGAGTTGTGAGTTTTGCATGTAGCCCTTACAGACAGTCCAACAAAATGAATAAGCTCTTAAAATGAGTAAGCTAAATTCTCACCATGAGAGACAGTCTCTCTACACCAAAGGTGGTTCATATCCAAGAAGCAGAACAGAGGAACCACCACTGTGAAAAACCCAAACAGGTACACAGCAGGGAGTAATGGCCACCTATGTCCTGTGCCAGCACAAATGCTCCACTTCTTACTGGGAAATTCTCCCTCAGGGAATCTTTTTGTGTTTGATACAGTGTTCCCAGTGTTCCCTTTACCTATAAGTCCGCCTTGCACATGGTAGCAGGTCTTATGCATCTTCCCCATGAATAACTCCAGTCCGATGATGGCATAGATAATAATGACAAACAGCACCAGCAGGGCAATATGCAACAAAGGGACCATGGCCTTAATAATTGAATTTAAAACCACCTGGAGACCTGCACAGAGAACACAAAGAAGCACTTATCAGCAATAGAAAAAAAAAATTAGAGAGGAAAGAAATGGCACAATAATATGTCATTTGATTTTCATTCACCTCAGATCATTATCTTGATGATACAATGATGTGTGTTTACAGATCACCTTCCTCTGGAAAATCCCCAATATTTCACAAATCTAATATCTCAGCATGGATCATTGATTAAAGTAAAACAAGTATCACCTTACCCATCCCAAAACATTGCTAGCCTGCATAGGGAACACATTAGCTATTTTCTGTTCTTGAAAGCTAGACATAAGGTGTTTCCCAAACAAACGCAGAACAGATTTAAAGCACAGGAAAAACTAAGACCAACCATAATTGAAGCAGAACAGAAACAGAGAGACACACAAGAGGGAAAATACTAGGGTACCACAGACCTGGGGTACCACAGAGCTGCAGCACCCCGGAGCACGGACAGATGGTAAACGAAAGTCACGTCCCTACCCTGATTCTGGGTACCTTCCATAAGGCAGAAGCTTTGCTACCAAACAGTCACTGAATACTGACTGAGAGGGTCTGGCTCTTGAGATCGCCCTGCACTCCAGATCTACCTGGCCTTACTTCAGTCTGAAGAACAGATGAGTCAGAACCAGCGGTGCCAAGACTTAGGAATCATTCTATAATAAAGATTGTCCAGGTCCCTAGAAAGGGGTATGATAAAAATCTTAACAGAATCATAGAATCATTTAGGTTGGAAAAGACCTTTAAGATAATCAAATCCAACCATTAATCTTAACTGTACCAAGCCCACCGCAAAACCATGTCCCTAAGCTCTATATTTACATGACTTTTAAACGCATCCAGGGATGACAATTTAACCACCTGTCTGGGCAGCATGTTCCAATGCCTAAGAACCCTTTCAGTAGAGGTGTTTTTCCTAACATCTAACCTAAATTTCCCCAGGCACAGCATGTTTGTTGTTAAGTGCATAAGGTGGGCATAAATCTTAATCATGACTGAGCCAAACAATGGCCTGGGAAAGATGACATGTAGCTGAGTTTGCTAAAGTGCTGAGCAGCTGCACCCTCAGATGCCACTGATTCAAGCTGCAGATTCATGGGTCTCTCTCTGTCTCCTTCTCATTTGTAAAACCAGAACAACAAAGAAAGGCTTATAAGCCTTTAGTAAGGATTTGCATTTACAAAGGTCTTCAAGTTGTCATCACTGACGGCAATCATCACTGGCAAGTTATTAATGTTGAAAATATTGAGAGACCTCTAGAATGCTATGGTTTACAAGTAGTCAGATCAGAACAATTATGAGCTCATGGTTTTGCAATGACTGAGCCAGAAACCATTAATGTCTCTTGCAAATGCTGTCATCTCCTCAGAGATATTAGCTGAAAAATGTGATTAATGAGTTGTAAATGTCTGTCATACATCTGTCAAGAGACTTTGTGATAATTGTTAACTTTAAAAATGTATAGTCTAGGATTATAAATTTGTATTTTTAATTTCTTTAAACTAATTTAAATACTTTCTAATAAGAATGACACATTTCTTGACAAGAACTTGTCAATTCACAGCTAAGGCTGTGACTTTGCTTTTGCTCCCCTGCAGAAGCAATCAAAGGTGGCATCGGCTGCCAGGCCATCAAGGTCAGTCACTGCCTGCTAGTAATCCAGTGTGAACACGGTCCATGTCAACATCACTCTAATACCTTATAGCAGTCAAGAAAGTAACATGCATCAGAAAATCAAAGCCATGACCCACCTTCTCTCCAAGAATGTACAACAATACAATGCCATGAACCTGAAAAACCCCACAAACTTTGCACACTGAAATATTTGTACCTTCAAACAAACCTACACAAAAGCAAACAAAGTCCTCCATTTTTAGTGATTTTAGGAGCTTTGCTCATCCAAAACAAGATTACAAGGTCAAGGATTCTAATACCAGGTCTTATGTAATTTACCCTTAATTATTAGTAGGAATTGAATATTTATCATAAGGCTATACCCATGCTCTTGATAGGGCACTGAGGACAGAAACAATGAGGAACAAAAAGCTCTCTTGTTTGAAATGTAGCTTCATTATCACCCATGCCATGAAAGCCCTTCATTGTACTACAGATGTCCAGAGAAGATAGCATCTGCACAAACCAATGCCCTTTGTGTAATAAAGCAGCCCTTCTAAAATCAAAGGCTTTAACCATAAATATGAGACTGAAAGGTGTTTAGACAGTTAATGGGAGCATGTACCACTAGAAGATTTACAGGAGCTTTAGCCAGCTCAATTAGAAAAATGCTTCTTGAGGATAATACATCAACTTTGAAGAAGAGATGAACTACTGAATACTGCCAGTATGAATTGCTCTGTGTTGTGTGCAGTATCCGATCAGGGTAGTCCGGTTTGAAACCCAGATGACTCCACTATGTTTAAAACCCGCCTGGATGTGCTCCTATGGAATTTGGTCTAGGTGATCCTGCTGTGGCGGGGGGATTGGACTAAATGATCTTTCAAGGTCCCTTCCAATCCCTCATGATTCTATGAATTAGCAAACTTACATACATCGCCAGTAAAGCATTCCATATGTTTAAAACAGCTAACTATGCAGCAACTATAGAAATGTCATAGGATCATAGGATCATAGGATCATAGGATGTTAGGGGTTGGAAGGGACCCAAGAGATCATCGAGTCCAACCCC
>JAOXOE010044617.1:0-37845 GCA_028565055.1 Phoeniculus purpureus | reverse complement strand
CTTAGGGTTGGAAGGGACCTCCAAAGGTCATGTAGTCCAACCCCCCTGCAAAAAGCAGGGCCATCACTCACCAGACCAGAATTGCCCAGACCCCCATCTAGCCTGACCTTGAATGGCTCCATGGATGGAGCATCAACCACCTCTCCAGGCCACTTTCTGCCTGTACCTGACAGTCGTATGTCAAACGAAGGCCTGGGTGGGTGAAGTCACCTATCCAAGTTGCAGCCAGCCGCACTCAGGGATTCAAATTTGTCAGCCCAGACTGATCCCACGACATCTTCACAGCTCACCAAGAGGAGAAAGCAGGAAGGTCCCCTTTCTGACACATAGCCTCCTCAAGGTGTTATTTTCTGAGGAGCAGTATTTAATAATAATTAAAAGAGGTGTTTTAATGCAGTGTGGCAGGTTGACCTTGGCCGGTAGCCAGGCCCTCACCCCACTGCCACACTCACTCCTCCTCCTCAAGGTTATAGAGAGAGAAAGTGAGATGTAAAAGCTCTTGGGTTCAGATAAAGGCAGGGAGATTGCTTAGCAATTACCATCACAGACTTGACTTGAAAATTAACTTAATTTATTGCCTATTAAGGTGCAGTTGGACGGTTAGAAACAAAGGCAGAACCTAGAGCGCCTTCCTCCACTCCCCACTGCTTTTTCCTAGGCTCAGCTTCCCTCCTCTGTTCCCAGCAGCTCCATTCCCAGCTCCTCCACTTCCAGCCCAGGTGTGGCAGAGATAAGAGAAGATGAGGGTTGTGAAGCCTCCAGCTCCAGTAGAACTTTTACCGTTTCTACACCATCTGATAGAAGTCCTCCTGGGTTGTTGGTGTCCTTTTGCCTCGCAGTGCTGTGCCATGTTTTATTTCTCATATGCAAACAGCTGTAGGAAAAACTTGTCCTGCTTTCCAATAATCAGAATATTAAAACACAGATGGAGGTACACAACCACATAAAAATCAAATTCTCTGGAAGCTACCAATGTAAAACAGGTTTGGCATGTTTTGGCTCTGCAGACATCATTAACAGAAAAATACACGAATAAAAGTCTGACCTTACCGATGCAAAGGGCAGATGCTCTGATTTAAGTGAAGCTGAGTTTTCACACCTTACTGTTCCACAGCAAACTTTTCATCATGGGTGTGTTTTTATCAATGTAGTTTGTGTGCATGTGTGCATATTTATGACTTCCTCTAGTGATTCTGACTTAGCCCTGTGGGTTTTGGTCATTGACCTCAACAGATCAGTTACATTTCTGACATGAAAATTCTTCTTGGAATTGCAAAACAGCTGAGGCAAGCGACTTGGTAACAACTATTATTCCAAGATAATAGTATCCCTAAATTGAGGCTATCATTGCAAATAAACCTATTGTGTGCTGTCGTATTTGCCTCTTGGAACAGCTTGGCTTGGTTCTGGCATTGGAAATGCCCATTTGAAGTTGCAGAACTGTCAGATGAATATGAAGTTGCAGGACTTAGGGAACACGTGTCTCTGGTAGGGCACTGTTGTGTTACTTCCAGTTTTACTTGGTGTGATCATCAAAAACATCTTTGTCATACTGTGTCATTTATCCTGAAGGATTTCTAATCTAAAATTTGAACTGTTTACGCTGATTTTATTGTAGCTGAAATGCAGCAGTCCCTGGGTAGACTGTTAACAGCAACATAACAATGCTATGATTTTCAGAGCAGTATCCATCCGAAACTGCAGGGAAGCTCAGGAGCACTGGCATCTTCACCAAAGTTGGGAGGTGATGAAGTGAGGAGGGTTAAAATGTTTTTAAAATAAGAATAACGCCACGGCATTGGGTGTTGAGCCAACAGTGTAGTACCTGTGAACACTCTCACATTTGTGTTGCGGTATCGAGATTTAACCCAGTGGGTACAGTGCTACCCGTAGAATCGTTTCACACGATCCTCTCTCCATAGAAACTTCTGCTGTGTTTTGTTTTCGATCCAATTAATGACAACTACCGCTTTGTTTCAGAGGGTTGACATGGTTGCGGTGTAAGAAAGAAGCAGTTCAAGCGATAACATGTTGTTGATGTATGAAAACTGATTGTGGAATTGGTACACTGAAAATATTGACAGGAAAGAAATTGCTGCCAATGTGTGTTTTCTTAAGGGAAAAAAAAAGGAAGAAAACGAACCCCCCAAACGTTAGTATTTCCCAATCCCGTCATACTTGGGTTCTAAGCATTTGGCGTACTGCGTGAGGTGTCGTACTCGACAGAATTTCACTGCTGTGAATTACTGCCGACCTCCCTGACCAATGTGAAGAGTTGCCTTCCTTCCCCTTCCCTCTGCTCTTGTGACAAGACTAACCTCAGCTCTGCAGGGGTTGGTGGCATTTGCATGTGGAAATGCACTAATATGGATGTTTTTCTTTGTGTGTGCATCCTTGCAGTGTTGTATACCAGGATGGATTTTATGGTGCAGACATTTATGTAAGTATTCATTGATGTGCATGCTGTCCTTGTACATTACCAGAGCCATTCTTTTTACAAGTTGCTGCCTAGCTTGACTCAGTTTTGTCTATTTACCATCCCTTGCCTGTCACAAAGAATTGAGAGGAATATCTCTCACATTGGAAGACCTTTCTGTTCATTGCATCTATCATTGTTCAGTGGAGCTGCATTAACTCTTCAATCAAATGCTGAATGAATGCAAAAAGATGGGGAAAAGTGTGTGCGTGTGTGGAGGGGCGGCTCCCTGCCAAATCGAAGTAAAGAAAAATAAAAACAAAGCAGAAACGTCTTTCTGTGGAACCCCAAAGGCTCATTTTCAAAAAGTCAAGGCAAGCTCAGTGTTATTAGTACCTGTAGGAGGAAAATATTTGACGGAGAGATACAGACTCTCCGAATCCGGGCAACATACTTAGTGATCTATGGTGATAGTAGCGTGTAAGTACATAGTAAGTTTAAGATATGGTTATGTATTGTCTGCAATCTGAGTGGACTTCCGTCTACTCCTTTAAAATCTACTTACTTTAATATAAATACATGGGTAGAGACTGCTCATGATCTAAGAAGTAGTTTTATTTGCTAGTGAGGATTTATAACCTCGGATCCATCGTTACCTGCTTCACCTCACTGGTCACCGCTTTCCATTTAAATAGTATTTTATGAAATTTCTTACCAATACTGAAGCGTTTACCTGAAATTTATACCAAGAGGCTACATAATGGATGAGGATACGAGAGTTTTCAGGTGATACAGGCTAAATTTTACTCTTCTCAAATAACCCATTCCCATACCCTATGTGTAGGTTTAAGGTGTTTTACTGATGCACCAGTATTTTTTCACATTTGTTATTATTTTGATAAAACACTCTGGTTCCTAGTTCCACGTCTTTGTTTCACCAGATAACTTGCTGTAACCTACTTGTACTTCTGTTGCACTATCTCTGTTGAGATACAAAGAGATGGATGATTTGAAATGGGTATGGCTATTAAAAATTCAGTAGGTAGCGCTGGAAAACATTCCTTGTTTTCATTCTCAGCAGTCCTTTACAACTATTTCCAAGGGAAATACAATTTTTATTGTATAAGTTTTGTGTAAAGAAGGAAGCCACCTGGAATTTACAAAATAAAGTAGGTTTTGGGTTTTCTGATGGAGGCAGAAGGAGGGTGACACTTGAAAGTTCTTGTACATTAAAAACACATTTTTAATAAATTTGCAGGGGTTAAAAGTCTCTCCCTACGTACTTATGTACTCGGTGATAGTAACATATTGTTTACAACACTAAATGTTGGTGCAGGGTTTGTAGTTCTGGAACCCCCTGCTGCTGAAGCCTACGAATATCTCTTTTAGCGGCTGACAATATTATTTTTAGGTGGCCTAACACCCTCTGACAGTCTTCAACATGTTGTTTCCAAATGGAAAGTGATTTCAATTAGGCAAGTACCAAAGAAAGGACTCATTTCTAGTGTAGCCTCAGCTTGGTTGTCTGGAATAGTCACGTGCACTGGAAAATGGAATAGCTGAGCCGGTGCCTTGGTTTTCCCTCAGCTGCGTCCCTGTGTTTCTGACTGCATTTCCTTATTGTCATAATGCAGCAGAATGTTAAAACACTCTTCTGGAAATTTGCTTAATTCATTTATAATGTACAAAGGTTCCTACTTTTATAATTAATTTTTCTTCACGTTTGTTTTTCTTTGCATATAAACTGTTTTGCAAGGGAGAGGGACAATCGGCTCAAACGGAAGGAAGCCTGACCATTCACAGTGTATTAGTCCTTGGCGTGATAGTTTGCAGTGGAGCAAGTTCTTTATTAAATCTGATTTTATTATTCCATGGTTCCACTCAGCTTTTCATTCTAAGAGTAGAGCTAGAGCTTCAAGGAAGAACAAATGTTTTACAAAAAAGAAGATCTAAACAATAATAGTAATGGTTTCATGGTAGACATGAGAGATATTTGGTGGTAGATACTGGAAAGAGAGAGAGGAACCCTAAAAATACCACAGAAAGCAAAAGGATTGCAGAACTGAAAAGGCAGACCAAAAATATACATTACCAAGGACATGCTGAAATAATTACACTGAGTACCAACAGGAATATGGACTCTGCTAATCTTTTCATAACAGGCTATCAATAAAGCCTTTAAGGGCTGCATTCTGTGGAGAAAAAGGAGGAGAGATGCTGAAAGATACTGGAGGGTGAACTGAGAACAGCAAGAAGCCAGAGTTGCTTAATACTATCCGGAGGAATAGAATAGGAATATAAAAATAGCTTGAAAGTGTAGTCTGAAATGAAAACCCAACAGCCATGATTCTAGCTGTAATGTAATATATTCTGTATTTCCTACAGGTCTATATGGAATGCAATAATGCTGCTGAAATAGCTGAGCTATTGAATTCCTTTTTAAATGTCCCTTTGAGTAGAAAAAATACAGGAGACAATTAGGGAAGTGAGAAAGACCTCTTAAAATTAAGTATTGATTCACTAAAAGAAAAAGTCATTAAAAGAGAATTAAGGTTGCCTGCCAGCAAATATAGAAGTTCTTAGATGAAGATTGGCACCTGTGAAAATAAGAAAATACACTGCACAAAATGGAGCAAAAATAGACCCAAAATATGCAGTTGGAATAATAGTTCCACAGCACTGCTCTGCTTTCTGTGTTAATTTTTTTTGCCGTTGTCATAAGGAGTGTTTTCAGAACCTGTCAGTCTTCAGTCTGCACCTGAACTGTGGGAAGCTTAAGAAAGAGGAGGAACTTCCAAACTTCAAAATTCCATTGGTGTTACAGTCTCACCATGGAGCTTGGTCAGTCCTAATGTTCATAGCAAGGTGTTCTAAGCTGTTCTCAGCTGCTCTAGTGCCAGCTGTCAGCGTGACTGGTGTGAGTCCGTCACGGAATGTAAGTACATGGAGTCAGGATGTTTGTGCTGAGCTGCCAGTCAATAACAAGGCATAGTTTTGTCTTCAGGAGAACAAAATCAGAACGAGATTACCCATGGTGACTGCCCTCATGTTTAGCTCAGGGGTAGGATGGCTCTGAGGGTGGAGCACGTATTTCCCAAAAAAATGATGGTACAATTATTTAAGGGTGCTTGATAGACCTTAAGACAGTCAAATACCCTGAAAGACGCTGCTGGAATGTGAAAAGCAAGGCTGTGCAGCTAGCACTGAAGTCTCTCCTTGAAGAACCTCAGGTTTCTGTGTTTTGAAAACGGAAAGATGTGCCAGTTCCTGTGACTCACAGAAATAGGAGAAGTGACTCTTCCAAGGGCAAAAGAGTCCCCGGGGAGCAGAGGGCTCTTCCTCCTGGTGGTCCACGTGCTGGAGCACTCCACGCTCCCTTTATAAAAGTTTTGAGATGTGGTGATGAAATACCTTTTCACCTCTCTGGTTTTTATTTGTGATCTAAAGAATACATTAAAAAAAAAGAAAAGGCTGGATCAGTTCTGGTGGTTGTAGTTGGTTGGAATCGATGGTGTTTTCAGTCACTTTTTAAACCTCAGTATCAAGTGACCGAAGGAGGGCAAAATGACCACTTCTGCTGTCTCTGTTCTGCAGGGCTGGTTATAATTCTTGCCGTTTAATCCCGTTCCTCTCCTGGTGGCTAATAAATTAGGTATAATTCTCATTACTAAAGAAAGATTTGAACTTTGAGTAATTTATGTTCACAAAATACTTTGAGATCCTTGAGCCAGAGGAGGAATAGAAAGTAAATATTGAGGAAAAATACTTCCCAATATTCACGTAAAATACCAAGTGCATTCAGAATGGGAAAATTAATGACAAAAATACCCATCATGTAGAGCCACTTAATTGAATCTACAATGAATACTGTCAGTACCTCTGAGATCCAGCTGGAAACAGATTTAGGGGGGAGGTGCACACTTGTATACTTGGTTTGGTAATTAGGGCTCTATGTTCGTATTAACTCTTCTTTTTTAAAAAAAACCCATAATTGTTCTTACAGTGGATACACAGAGTTGATTTCAAAATCATTTGGTTTTCTACTACTTTCTGTTTTACTGGATCTTCATGAAAATTTCTGTTCATTCTTTCTTTCTAAAATTAATGAAGACTCCCCTGAACTAAATGGCTGCTTGATCTTTGATAGATCCTTCTGTTCCTCTTCAATTTGCTGGAGCCACAGAGGTGTATAAAACATGGAAAAGAAAAATCATAATGAGTGGCTCTGGGGAGTTTGTCTAAATTGCTTCCTTACATCTTTCTTTTCACTCTTTTTCTTTGCGTTCTCATTCACATCATTACATTTCTGTTTCTTTATAGAGCAGTATTGCAAGAGCCAGTGCATGGCAATAAGTTACCACAGGTATGACACCCTGACTGATGGCACAGACGCGTTATGCTGAATGTAGACTCTGGTCAAATCATACTAATACTCCCACAATTACATGAGAAAATGGATTCTGTGTGTATCAATAATACGAACAATCTACCGGTGGCAGTCTGTTTTCCAGATTCTATCACAAAATCATAGATATTCTTCATATCCCATGAAATTCAGCAGTTCCTGTTATGAGTGCTCCGTTCAGCATGTTATGCCAGTGAGATTTGTCTAGACATCAAGCCTATTCCCTCTCTGTTTTAGAGACAACTTAACCTGCTGTAACAACGTTGTTTTGTTTTGGAAGCAGCAAATATGGGAGCACAGATAAGGCAGCATCTTCATAATTTTAGCTGGATTTGTTGTTTCAGCTGAATTTTCAAAAGAATAGCTTGAAGTACCTGGCTGTTATGTTTTCTGTCTGAATGTATGGAGCAAGAGGGAACAAAGCCTTCCTAAAGTACTTGCAAAAAAAGTAGGAAATGAAAATTGTTATTTATTGTTAGATAGGTATTCCGCAGTTACGTTCTAAACACTTCATTTTGCAGCGTAGTCTGGAGAATGAAGATTAAATATTTGATGTACTACCTAAGAGATGTCTATATAGTGAACATTACAGGTGCAGCCTTCACTTGAGGTACCATCCAAGTTCAAAATTAGAGAAGAATTTTAAACTTGTCACATAAGCCGAGAGCTCAGGAGTTTAAATCAGGTTTCCATCCCAATTCCCAATGTAAGTGTGTGTAAAGTCATGTAATTGCATGCACATTGAAGTGATTTGTGGCTACACGGATAAACGAGCTGAAGTAAGACTGTGAGAAGACTTAGCACCACACCAAAACTGCAGGATCCCGTGACAGTCATGTTTGTGTGCAGTTGGGTGGTGGTTTCTGTTAAAAACATGAAATCGTGACATGGACTGGTAAGGATGTAATAATTTCACCATAACCAATTGCATCTCACATGTTAGTCCTCCAAAGAGTTCAGGTGAATTCACCAAGTACCATCTCATTTCACGTTTGTTGCTTTAGGCTCAGCCCAGGGCTCTCACAAGTGTCACACAGGCTATTGAATCCAAAGTGTGTTAATGAAGTTCAGAGCTGGGCTGAGCTTCATTGTTGAGCAGCAGTTCTTTGATTAAAGCTTATCGAAGCACAACTAGAAAAGTAATGGAACTCCTATATGTAGAGACCAAGAAAGGGTCCGTCTTCACAGACTGACCGAGTTTTAGTGATAGTTAAATAAATGGCAGAAACCCAACCCTCTGCCATCTGCAGATGTGAGACCATGCAAATAGCTGGTCTCATTCTTGTCTCGTGAACCCAAAACGTTGGTACTTCTCATGGTGGCACATTCTTTATTCTGCTCCATTTTGTGTGCAGTTGGATTTAAATCGTATTTACACTTTTACTGTCGGTACTTCCTCAAGGGAAAGGCAGGGAGGGAAGAAAAAAAACCCACAGTTGCCACATCTAGCTCTCCAAACCGTGGTGGGAGACCAGATTAATTTGTATAATCCCTCACCCTTCTCCCAGTGGCCAAAACCAGATTAAGTGTGGAGCTCGTGTTATCACCTCTCCCCCTCGCTGTTTACTGGCTCAGCTTGCACTTGGTGACATGATTTGACATCCGATTGCCTGTACGCACATCCCTGCCAGCAGCGTGTGCCTAGTATACCTTTTTTTGACAGTAATAACCTTCTAGTGGCTTATAAAAATCAAATGATCTGAAATGAGAAAGTATTTTGTCTCAGTGCTTCTGTGCTGGCAGCCTCCTGCAAACAAGACAGCACATAGAGCTTTATGAAAGAGCCTGCCTTATCCCAGCGGTCGTGTGACTCAATAACTGCTGGCAGAGAGCTGACCAGGAGTAGGGAGGAAAATGTACTATTCTCTCTGTGAGCACTTGAAAAAATGCCAGGCAGCCTGTTCCTCAAGTCAGTCGACAATTCAAAGCCTGGAGTTTCTAATGAGCTGTCAGTGTATGTAAAACTTAGGTCTATTCTTACGGTGATCGGCTGAATGATTGGTTTCCAAAACCTGCTTCAAACCTTCAAACCGACCAAGGTTTACACACGTTAGGGATAAAAAGTAGCAGAAGGGGGAATAGCTTGTAAAAGCAGAGGTGAAATTGCTTTTCTGAAAAGAGTGGATTTTTATTTGTGAAATCAAAATGGAAACCCCACAAAAGTTCCTGCTGTAAAAGTGTGCTGCAGTTGCGGGCAAGGCTGACACATCGCAGCCTATTCTTCATGCTTCAGCATCATGTCGTGTGTGAATGAGGTCTTCCAAAGGGGGAAAAAAAAAGGGGAACACTTTGACTAAGGAGTGAATTTTATTCACTAACATATTCCTATTCAAGCCATTGTTCAGGTGGGGCAGGAAGCACAAAAATCCCCTGTCCCTGAGGACTACGGGGTGGTGCATTCTAATTGGGACATAAATTGTGTTGGTGTTATCTGTGGAGACTGGCCTGTGTCTGCTAATTGGCATGCTGAGATCATTTTGCAATGGTTGATATAACACCGTGGTCCACTGAACAGGAAGCTCTGCTGTTTTCACAGTTTGATAATCAATGCATCACTGCACACAATTCCTTTCCAATGTGTGTTTGTTTGTCCTGTTTGCTTAATTGAACATCTGCAATTACTGTTACGTACAACTGAATGTTAATTCGTGGAAGAAGCGAATTCTGCTTCTTCGTTATAATTTTGTACATAAATTGGGAAAACCTATGTAACATTAAGCTTTGAGTGCACAAGCTCATAGGTTTAATCAACCAAACATGATAAATCGTGTTTTGTGCAAAAAAGAATTGATTGCTAGCTAGGCTTCTCTTCTAAGTTTATTAATATCCAGACACCTCATTGAGAAGAATAATTGCTACATGAAAATTTGTGGAAGACTATAGTATTGTCTTGTCAAAAAAAAAAACCTTACACTGATGAACAGCTCATTGCTTCCTCCTGATCTCTGGGACAAATCTTCACAAGTTTGTGGTGAAGAACTCCACCGAACAATGCCCTGAAGTATCTCCCATGTCTTTAACCCCTTAACTGAACTCACAGCATGATGGTGCTCTTTCGGTTGTCGCTAAACATTGAAAAATATTCTTGAAGGTGCTGTAGCAATGGAGTTAGAGCGTGAGTTTGTGTTTCAGGGTGGTTATGCTGCCTACCGGTATGCCCAGCCTGCCACTGCCACTGCAGCTGCCTACAGTGACAGGTAAGACCCTTCTTTACTGCTCATCAATATCTGACCAGTGGAAGTTGGAGATGATTCTCTCAATTTGCCTTGTTGAAGTCTCATAACTGTCTTGTTGCTCTGCAGATAATTGTGATATCTAAAGCAGGCTGTTTTCTTATAATCCATGAATAGCCATAAACTGAGGGATTTTAAGCCTTAATTGAGACTCAGGCACAAGACCTGCACATTCCCCAGCCGTAGATCATCCAGTTAATGTCTGTGACCCTTGTACGATGGAGATAACTATATGCACAGCTTCATGATGGTCTGTTACTAAAGATCATTATTTATCTTAGGAGTATTACTTCAGTTGATTTAGAATTAGAACCTATTGAGCGCCCTCAATTTTCATTGATGTTGTTTTAGTCAGTGGAATTTGAGAATGAACTGCGTCGAAGCTTGAACTCACCAGGGCAAACCAATATTCTTTTTCCATTTGGTGTCTTTCTAGACATCTGATTTTTTTTAAAAACTGAAAAAAAAACAAAAAAAGAAAATCAGTCTCCTTTTGCTCTGTATTTTGATCCTCAAAATGTAAACCCCATTTGGTGGAAATACTATCAGGAAGAAAAGATTATTAATATCTACATAACAGAAACATGCAAAGACTTTTGTAAATTACAAATGACATCACCTAAATTAACTTGTCTTCTTGCAAGATCAAAATTGGGACCACCACCCCCCCCCTTTGAAGTCAATGTTCAAATTGCTATTAGTTAGGGTTTGGTCTAATTGCGTAAAAACAAGTCTTTGCGACGCATGGACGTGATTTTGCAATGGAAAGCAAGAATATTCAGTGTTTTCCTCTTACTGCACCCTAAAGAAAAATCCACGCTACCTTGAATACATTTCAAGTACTTGCAGCGTGTACAGTCAGTCATACAGGGAGCATCAGTATTCTCAAAGACAGCTACACGCCTCTATTTTGCTTCACAATAGCAGCGAGAAGTAAGGTCACGCTTCTCAACTCCTGAAATAAGAAAATTGTCCCTTGGAATCATCTAGGCAGTTTCTTAAGTCTTGACTATGTATTGGAAAAACTCCTTTAGATCCTAAATTAGTCACTGGTTTCCACGTTGCTGTTTCTGAAAAGAAATCATCAGATTAAGAAATTTCAGTGACCTATTTCTTAGCCTGAAGTGCTGTTCATGGATTCTGTATTTTTAGACCAAAGTACCATGGTTTGAATGTGACAAAGCTCTGCATGCGTATTTGCCTTTCCAATGCTTATTCTGGGTAATGGAGATACCTTTTTTAAAGTTATGTGAATACAATAATTTGCATGTATGGCTGAGGCATGCTGTGTCAGACAGGTAAGCAAGTTACTTTCTATTTGATTTGGGGTCAGTCCTATCAACTAGAGGCGTGCTGTACGCACCTCGTTTCGCCAGAGTGCTGTTTCTACTTAGGGTAACCTGCGGAGGTGAGGTGCTACTCAGTAGTTTCATTTCATTTCCACAAAGGTGTGTTGGCATGTTGCAGCTCTAGTGTTTTTCCTGTCAGCTTATAATGCAAAACAATTCCTGCTTCTAAAAGCTTCCTTAAACCAAAAGCACAAATTAATAAATAAATAAGTAACCTCCTGTGGTTAGTCTCCTTTTTTTGTTTTTTGGCTAGTTACTGTTCAGGTGTCCCTGGATCATCTGATAGGGTGTTTATTCCTAGGAATCAATTAATTTATGAAACAAACCTATATGTTACATAGAGGAACTGAACAATACGAAGAGGACTTTTTAAATGCTTTAATTATGAATTAATGTACCTTCGTATAAAACAAACCAACTGCTGTAAGAGAAAACATCAAGCTGGTCACACGTTCTGCTCTGAGTAGAGAGTCAGCATCACTGACAGAAAAAGCGAAGGGTTTGTCACAGAAGATAGTGCTCTGAGGTGCTGTAAAGGAAGCTTGAGATGGCATCAGTAGGAATGACTTATTTTTTGACCAAATGTCTAATTTTCAGATACACTCTGTGTACTGTAACTGTAATAACCTGTCTTTGCTTGCACCATTTTCAGTATCTTAAATGAGTTTTATTTCTCCTAGATTTTTAAATTTAATTCAGCTTCCCTTTTTTAAAAGGCCGATAACCCTCATCTTGATCTGCTTCCCCCAAATGAATGTGGTTTCTTGTCTTAATTACAAATCTCACTACTGAGCTTCTTGATGAGAGAATCCTAAGACTAGCGTAGAGAGCAAAACCAACAACAGTCTGCTCAAGCACTTCTTTGCATATGGGAAACTCTGTGCAAACAGGGATACCTCTGATTACTCACAACTGTAGTTTGCTTAATTTTATTAACTTTCCATTCATATTTAAACACATCTGATTTAGTAACTTTTGTGAATTATTAATATCGAAAGTGCTGAAGCGTAGTTCAGTGCCACTCCCCGGATCTTTTCTTTCCCGTGTAAGAGTCATCTCACAATAATGAGGATTCCATACGTCCTTATACGCGACTAATCTGAGCCCCTATTGATTTAAACATGAAACATATTTACTGTTGATGTGTAAAAAATGCCCAGAAGAAGGAAGTAGGACCAGTGAGTAGGTAGCTGTGATTTGTCGTGGAAACACTACTTAATATTAACCGTGAGAAAGTTCTTGAAAGCTTTATTTCTTTGATCATAGCTCACGCACGTGATGAATGGCAACGTTCCATATCTGACATGCTTCTTAAGGCAGGAGATGGCAAGAGGAAATCTTTAGATTGGAGACATGTTTTGGTAAATTAAAAATAAAGGTTAACAGAAAGATCTGGGACTCCAGAATCAATACAGCGAGTCAATGGATAATGATTACTGCAAGAGAGCTCTGTTGTGCACAAGTGCAATGGTATCCTTGTTTGTCACAGCTGGAAATACTGCTGGAAGGAGGCAAAGATCAGATGCATAGGGGAGAAGCAAGTGGCGATGAAATTTTGTGACACAAATAAATGCAACCCCCTAAATACTTCTTGAGACAAAGCAGGAGTTCCTAAAACCAATTTCACAACTGCGCTTAGACCTTGTGGATTTTCTCCATTGCTTTCTCAGGAGTGTAAAACCAAACCAAGACAAACAAACCAATAAGCATCAAGTTGGAGTTTATGGTTTCTCACGAAGCAGTGTAATCAGTGAAACTGGACTTTCATAGTGTGAGATCTGTCATCACGGTGAATGGCATTTAAAGGCTTTAAGCTCTTAATGGGTCAAAAAAACACCCCCAAACCTTTAACTTTCCAGTAGCTAAAATATCCTGATTAATTTTCCAATTTGTCAAACTGAGGAAAGCAGACCTACTGGTCTGTATGTTTCCGTCATTCCGGACCTTTGCCTGCAAAACTCTTTAAACTGAGAGTGTTTGGAAAAAAAAAAATTAGCTGTGAGGAAGAGCAGGTTTGTAAATCAGAGAATAAATCTGATTCCAGTAAAAAAATCAGAACTGCAGTAAAACGCCTGTACAGTCTTCATTCAGCTTACACGTAGTGCTTTAAATAAAGGATCTAAACGCAAATGGAGTTGTTAGTATTCTGCCCAAGTCTGAAGCAAGAAACTAGCAAAGTCATCAAGTTTTATATTTGTGAGGCAGAACAAGTCAAAGCATGGCAGTGGGGCGTATTGTCATTTTGTCATTGCATGTTCACTTGATGTTGCTAGTATGTCTGTAATGCTGTATTGGATTTGACAGATCCATCACATAGCTCAGTGAATGGCTTGCTTGAATTAAGCCTATGGGCAGACTTATTCACCTTGATTGGCTATTGGTTTTTGTGTTTTATGATTTGATTATTGCATCTTCGATCGGAGTAAGAAAACTGTTCCTTTCTCGCATATTAAGTTCATCAGCAATATTTATGAAAGTGTATATGGTAGTGTAACAAACCAACACCCCCCCCACCCCAATAGGAGTAAACTCACCTTGTCTGAAAGGCAGAGGCATTTCACTTGTACTGCTTGCCAACCCCGATAGGCTTAATGGTAATGATGTGTGTTTATATATGGGTGCTCGTGTAGTCATATATATATATACACACAGTTCCCCATCCATCACCCACCCAGAAACACTCACACACACACACGTCTGTATAGCACTGAGGTATTTTGCTCTGAGCCCAATTCCCTTTTTCTAATACAGCATCAAATGTCAATCTCACTGCAAATACTAGGGAGATTCCCATTGACTTCTTTGTTGTCTGAATCCCTCCTCACTGGAAGCTGACCTCTTTTTTTTTTCCCCTACTAATCTTTTTTAAAAGCGCAGAAGTCATATTCACAGATGTTTTGCACATAGCACTTTGTAGTATAAAACACGTTAAGTTCTTTTACTTTCAGTTTGTCTTACGTGTTCTGTGGTCATACCTAGGATACTGTATGAAATCTTAGACAAGACGTTTCATCATCTGGAGGATGCTGATCTTCCAGATTTGAAATCTCACTCCCGAGCCAGGCTCTTCTCTGTGTCATCTGGTGATAGGACAAGGGGCAGTGGGTGTCAGCTGGAACATAGGAGGTTCCATATGAATGTGAGAAGGAACTTCTTCCCAGTGAGGGTGACGGAGCACTGGAACAGGCTGCCCAGGGGGTTGTGGAGTCTCCTTCTCTGGAGACGTTTAAAACCTGCCTGGATGTGTTCTCGTGTGACTTGGTCTAGGTGATCTCACTGTGTCAGGGGGATTGGACTGGATGATCTTTTGAGGTCCCGTCCAATGCCTAATGATGTTATGATACTCAGGGTGTTACGGTTAGGGTGAAAGATTCTGAAAACACAAGTGCAGCACATTTTAACGATGGAGGCTCCATTATTTATTACAGGGCTGCTTTAGGTGACTCAATTTCCATTCAGCAGAGGAAGAGCTGTACATGTGCATTATTATAAAAATAATTAAAGTGGAAATTACTTGGACTTTTTAGTAACCTACTGGAAAGGTCTAAATAAAGAGACAATTCTATTTGAGACGAAAAGCGCTGCTTTATAGAATAAAAAGAAGGTTCCTGTGAGTTGTGGTCAGTATTTTTTGAAGCATTCTTTTATTTAGGCATAATGGCCAGAAAAGCACTGAGAAATCTGTGAGTTGTTCAAGGCTTCAGCCAGCTCAGCTCAAAGCTTTTCCTCTGCTTTTATTTGCTTTTTCGCTTGTGTGGTAGTAAATGGAGGTGGAAGAAAAGCAGGAGCCGGCTGATTATTTAAAGAACCGGGAACTGCCTGACTTTTAATTACATCGTTCTTAAGCTTAAGTTATTCTTAACGTCTATTGATTACATCTGTGCATCCGTTTTTCCATAACTGGTTAACTGGTGTGTTTGACAGCTGGAAAAGTGGCGATCTGGAGACAGTTCCATTTTATTTTAGGGCTAAGTGAGAGAATTGCCTGGAATATGCTGTGAAAAGTGGCAGTGCAGATTTTTTCGCAGTTCTCTCCTCGCCCGTCTGGAAGATCCTTGTGTTGGCGCTGTGCTGGGAAGTGCTGTTGCAGGGGAATGCATTTGGGAGCACCCGTAGGTGCTGGGGTGTTTGGCTTCCTGCAGAATCGCCCTCACCTTCTGGCAGCCCAGTTTGGAAAAACGTTGTGGATGTGTTGTGCTGCCTTAAATTAAGAGACTTCTGTGTCGCGGGGCTTTTTTTTTTTTCCCCACTTTTTATTTGAATAATGCATTTGACACAGAAGTGGTGAGAGGTTTCAGTTCTTGCCTGAAGTGGTGTAGAGCTGCTTGGCTTGTTTTTAGATTGGGATCAAATGGAATGAAACACATAATTTCTGTTTACATTGGCTGAATTGCCTCGTTGAAATGCAGTAAGTAGATGATTTACCTAAAATGCAGATTTATTCTGCCTTGATTGCGGTGCTCAGTCTCTGCAAGTGATAAGGGTCTCCTATTACTGGTCCTGTATTCCCAGTGCTTTGTGGGTGGAGAACTGATGTTTCTGACTACTCCAGTCACTTCTCATCCACGGACATATTTTATTCGGGTTTTGAGTCTATCTTGCATTTCCTCTGGGTCTCCAAGTTGTTTCTCTGTTCTGTATTAAAAGCCCTTTTAACAGGAGATTGGTGGTGTACTGATGGATGTGATCTGTATTACTCTGCTAACAAAAATGTTTAGTTACCCACATTTAAACCTCTGGAAAAGCAACTTCAGGTTTTGGGTTGGTTTTATGTGTTTGGGGTTTTTTTTCCCCTTTTGATATGTGCCATAGGCAACAGTCCAGGGCTACAGCAATCGGAATGAGTCAGACACTGCTGCATCACCTCTTGCCCTGTCAGCTGGGTCGCTGTGCTGGTACAGTTGGAGCTGCCTTTGAGCTCCGCAAGGAAGCAAAAGATTTAGTCTGGCAGCCAGCAGACACTGACGTTTTGCCTGAAACATCAGTGAGGTTTGGCTACGTTGTGATCTCTAGTTCGTGTGTTGGATAAGACATTTAAACAGAGTGATTTGGTGTGGTGAGAAACTGGGTAGAGCTGGGCCTTCTTGGCTGCAGCTTCTGCAGTGGGATCGATAAATGGGTACTTGAGGCTCTATTGGCAGAATAATTTCCGTAGATGCGGCAACTTGCATTAGAAAAAAGTTCTATTCATTTGTTCATCCCCTAAATAATAGAGAACTCTTTAAGATTTGGATTCCCTGCAAGAGCAGATGATTTCATTTGGCTTCCCCGAACGAGGAGCCAGCAAGCTGATACTACAGCTATTTCCAACAACCCGGAATTTCAGCTGATTTTGTTTTCCTGACTCATACATAATCATCGGCAATAACAATTGTGATGACTAGATGATGCCAGGAGATACAACTTTGAAGTTGTTGTTCTCGATAGAACGATACACAGCCGATACAAGAATGTGCTTGTATGTCTGAATATAGAGCAATTATTTTTATGGAGTTGCCTTGAATATTTTATGTAGTCACCCTTTGATAAATTATCTTGTGTAGCTTGATCTCAACAGAGAAACCCAGTTAAAGCACATCTTTTTGTTTCATTTGCTTGCTTTTCTTAACTGAGGTAGGCAGGCAACTTGTTTCCTTAGACCTGGTTTCCAAGAGGGTGTTGTACAAGCATAGGCAATGTTAATTCCATAGAACAGGAAAAAATATGGCCAGGAACATCATTTCAGCTATAACTACTTCCAGCTGAAATGGTTGTGCATGGCGTGTGATTACTAGATGAAAGTGATGGAATCATAGCTGATGAAATGTTTGGCTGTTGGGGCTTTATGAGCATGAGAAGGATTCGTGGAGAACTTGAAAAAAACAGTTTTGGTGACAAGCTTATTTATCTATAAAGACTGAAGCAGACTTGGAAAGGTCTGCTCTTCCACAGCTTCAGTAATTTATATTGTGTTGTGCATTTGTAATCAGTAATTAGTGCTAAGTCGTTTTGAAGTGTGCGGTACCTGGAAGCTGCCCTGCGTGAGCACGGTGTCGCACCTGATCTCTGTTCCAGCGTCTGTTGATGTCAGTGGTGCAGAGTCTCCTTCTCTGGGGACATTTAAAACATAGACATGTTCCTGTGTGACTTGGTCTAGGTGATCCTGCTTTGGCAGGAGGATTGGAGTAGATGATCTTTTGAGGTCCCTTCTGATCCCTAATGTTCTGTGATTCTGCTCTGTCCTGAGACAGAACAAGCAGAATGAACAACCCAGTGTGGTCTGTTGTGCCAAGCAATGCAAGACTATGTTCTCAGATGGAGAAAACACCACAAGCTTGCCCGTGGGAGGGGGGGTTGTGGAATCTCCTTCTCTGGAGACATTTAAAACCTGCCTGGATGTGTTCCTGTGCGACTTGGTCTAGGTGGTCCTGCTGTGTCAGGGGGATTGGACTAGATGATCTTTCTAGGTCCCTTCCAGTCCCTGATGTTCTGTGATTCTCAACTTTCCCTCTGAAATTGGTGCTTTAATTTACCGTTAGTTGTTTTCAAAGTCTAATACTGCAGAGAAGAGCTTGATGTAATTCCACATTTATTTATCCATTCGGGATCTTAAATATAAAATGAAGGAAAGATTTATGCATCTGGGCTTCCTTCTAAAGGTTACCTCAAATTGTTGATGACTCAAAGAAATTTGTCAAAACTAATCATTCGGCCAGAAGAGGAAGAGATGGATCTCTTTCATGACACCATTGGTCAGCATGTACTGGGCAACCGTCTTTGCTGGCTCCTGCGGTGACTTATTTTGAGGACATAAGTTGTTAAAACACTCTGGAGCCTTTTGAACGCTGCTGAAATAAATCCACTGTGGGATTCTCAGAGTCCTGTTTTTAACAGCCACACCGAGCTGGGTCCAGTGAAGTGAGCACATGACCCCTTTGCTGCAGAAATGAGTGCTTTGACTTTGATGCCTTCCTTCATCAAGGAGCATCTAAAATCAGACACGGGGGAAAGGAACAGATGGTCCCATCCGGTTCCTATCTGAAAATGCCTTCCACTGGCCAAGGTGATTGTTAGGCACAATTAAGCCTGGTGTATAATATATGTCCTGTTCTGTAAGCCAGGTCTGCTGACTCCCTTCCCAACAGGGCAGCAGAGATTTGTTGGGGAGGAGACAAGTCTATATGAACTTCTTCCCTCTGCAGTAGATTTTTGAGAGTCACCATGTGGAAAAGCAGAAGTAGACCCAACTGGCACCCGTGTGGCAAACAGTATCTTGAAGAGAAACTTCTCAATCCATTGGGAAATTTCATCTGCATTTTGGCGATGCTAAAGCTCGAAATCTGATGTCAGAGCAGCACTTGGTGTTGCGTTGCCAACCGACTTAGAAAGCTGGTGCTATTGTGCCTTGTAATGTGCAGCATTCAGGCTAATTGTCGCTGTAATCAGCTCTGTGGTGACTACAGGGATGTATTTTTCCACTCTTTTTGCATAGGTTGTCGGAAATGTGAGTTACATCTTGAATTCAGAGGCGTGCTGGTACTGATGGGAGGAAGGAACTGTAGACCTGCAGACTTTGAAAATCGTGTGTGACAGGTTTATGCAGAGAGCAGGATTTGTCATTTCCAACAACGTGATAGCATCTACTGTTGAAAAAGATGCTGGGGACTAAACACTCTTACATTTGCGATAGGGCTTGTAGCTCAACACATGCCAGCCGGCCGCTCCGGAAAATCATGTCTTCCTTGTGTATCAAAACCTGGCAGCGATTGACTATTTCTGTTGTATCAGAAGATCATAACAAGCTTCATGCAAGTGCATTGACCTAAAAATGTCAGTGAGTATTTCACATCAGTCTTTTGGGGGTGTTTTGCCGGTTTGATTTGGGTTTTGCTTTTGTTGTGGGGTTTTTTTGTGGTGAGGAGAAGGGGTGGAAGACAGAAATGCAGGACAGATGTTGCTTTTCCCTTGTGTAGCGCTTCTCTTTTAATAACGTAAAAATAGAACCCCTCCTGCACCAGTTATGTAAAAAGAATCTGTAAGCTGCTGGGCAGCCACTAAGGTTGTCACTGAAATATTCAAGAGAACTCAAAAACCTGTTCTGCTCTTTCAGTCTTATTTTTCTTTAATAAGACATGAAATCTGCAAATGCCAGGTCCCTATTTTTCAGTCACCTTACCACTCCATAGAATGTCTCTGTTAAAGTCCTCTTGAGCTGGGCCTTAGGTAGGGTGTAGTATCTAAAGTTATCTTCGCTCCTGGCAGAAATGGAAGAGGTACCTAGTCATACCTAGGGTTGAGTGTCTAATGTTATCTTCACTCCTGGTAGAAATGGAAGAGGTACCTAGTCATACCTAGGTTGTTACTTCTGCCCACTAGTGAGGCTTCATCTAAAGTAGAGGATTCAGTTTGGGGCACCTCAATACAAGAAGGACATTAAGGTGCTGGAGAGAGTCCAAAGAGCAACAAAGCCAGAGGACAGATCTGATGGGGAGCGGCTGAGGGAACTGGAGTTGTTTGGAGAAAAAGAGGGACCTTACTGCTGTCTACAACTATCTGAAAGGAGGTTGGAGCAAGGTGGAGGTTGGCCTCTTGTCTGAAGTCACTATGAATAGGACAAGAGGAAAAGGCCTCAAGTTGTGCCAGGGGAGGGTTAGATTGGACATCAGGAAATACATTGTCACTGCAGGAGTGATCAGGTCTTGGAACGGACTTTCCAGGAATGCGGTGGAGCTGCTGTTCTGGAGGTGTTGAAAAACCACATAAATGTAGCACTTGGATACATGATTTAACAGACAGAGTTGGGCTGGGTTGGTGGTTGGACTGGATGATCTTGGAGATTTCTTCCAACCTTAATGATTTTATGATTCTATGGGTTGTGTGCAGCCTTTACGTGTGCCTGAAATGAGTCTGTGCATGTCAGCTCTTGTGGTGGCCACACGTTTGGTGTCGGTACTCGTCCACGAGAAGCTTTGCCTTGCTTAAGTGTCTGTCATGTGTCCCTTCTGCTTGATGCTCTGTGGCTGCCGTGAGGTCAGTGCCTTTCTGGTGATAGGATTTTGGCTCCAGGTTTCTCTTTTGCATTATTGTTGATGGTTGCTCACACAACCTGGATGTGTTTAAGGAACAGGTGGACGCGACGCTTAGGGATATGGTCTAACAGTTAGATAGTAGGACAAAGGTTGGACTCGATGACCCTGGAGGTCCTTTCTAGCCATGATGATTCTGTGATTCTGTGAACTGCACAACTTACTTGTTTAGTAACAGCCTTCCTCAAGCAGAATAATAACAAAAAAAGCTGAGAAGGGTATTTTTGTTCTCTTTGTTCCCATAAGAAACATGAGATCCAGAGGGAAAGAGGTAGTTCAGTGCTTCTTCAGTAAGACTTGGTCTAGGAGATCCTGCTCTGGAGATCCCTCCCAATGCAGGGGCATTGGACTAGATGATCTTTCAAGGTCCCTTCCAACCCCTGATGTTCTGTGATTCTGTGAGGTCATTTAGTGAGGGAGAGATTATTTCAGAATATTAGTAAATGTGTGGTGGTGCTTCTGGGTAGATGGGATCACACAGTCAGTGTGCTAGCTGAATTCATTATAGAGCTGTTCCTTTCCTGAGATCCACAAGTTAAGATCATATAGCTGAAATATGTAAAAGTACTTCTGGGTCAGAGCCAGATGACACGACCGTCTAAGCTGAGCTTCACAATTTTATTCTTTTACAATCATAGAATCATTAGGGATTGGAAGAGACCTCGAAAGATGATCTAGTCCAATTCCCCTGCCCTGTTTGTTTGTTTGTTTCTGACCCAGCAAATAATCTCCCCACTGCTTCATGTTCCTGATGCCCTTTCTGTAGGCCTGTTGCAGCATTATTACTGGGTTTGCCCCATGTTTCACAGAATCACAGAACATTAGGGATTGGAAGGGACCTCGAGAGATCATCTAGTCCAATCCCCCTGACACAGCAGGATCCCATAGACCAAGTTGCACAGGAACATATCCAAGTGGGTTTTAAACATCTCCAGAGAAGGAGACTCCACACCTCCCCTGGGCAGCCCCTTCCAGTGCTCTGTCACCCTCACTGGGAAGTTCCTTACGATATTTATATGGAACCTCCTATGTTCCAGCTTAGACCCATTGCCCCTCGTCCTATCACTAGATGACATTGAGAAGAGCCTGGCTCCATCCTCCTGACACCCACCCTTCACAGATTTACAGACATTAATGTTTCTCACTTCCTGTGTTTCCATGTATGCCTCTGCTCTTTCTCTCACCTTACTGCTTCATATTTTCTTAACAATGCCTCTAATACTGTTTTTCTGTGCCTTGGAACACTTCTCTACATGGCATCACCATTATTTGCATTTTCTTAATTAAAACTGTCTGCTGAGCACCATCCCACTGCAAAAAAAAAATTACATGGCACCCACAGCATAAAAACAGATTCTGAGGAGGGAATCAGACACCTTCAGAAACAAATCCCAGTTGTAGGGAATGCTGTGTACTAGAAGACATCCAAAGTATTTGTGGAAGGGATTCCTGTGTGATGCTTGCTCACTCCTGAGGCGATGCTTGCGCATGCTGTCTGAAGTGTAATTAGTTTTGTTAATAACTAAACTAAAGGATCTGTGGATCAATTGATACGGGAGCATTGTTAGGATTTGTTACCTTCACAGCTTTATTCTTCATTCTCCGTGTGTAATCCTGCATAAGCAATGTGGTGAGATCTTGCTCTGGCAGGGGTATTGCACTAGATGGTCTTTCGAGGTCCCTTCCAATCATAGATTCATTAGGGCTTGGAAGGGACCTTGAAAGATCATCCAGTCCAATCCCCCTGCCACAGCAGGATCATAGAATCATTAGGGATCAGAAGGGACCTTAAAAGATCATCTAGTCCAATTCCCCTGACACAGCAGGATCACCTAGACTGACGACATCTGGAGTGTTGTGACCAGTTCCCTAATGTTCTGTGTGCATTTCCTTGGAAGAAGGGATAAAAGTTACGAATCTGACTAAAACTTAGGGGTGTTTGGTGGTTGGTTTGGGGTTTTTTTTAGGGGGGGTTAGGGTTACTAGTTTCTTACACAGTTGTGGTGATTCAAGAATAAGATGAAGTACTCAGGGTTAATTACTGTCCACTCCTTCTTGGAAAAGGTCAGGGTACGTGCACCGGGACTGTGGGCAGCAGTCAGCTTTTGTTCTGAGGCAGAACAGGAGATGTCTGAATACACATCGCCTGCTGCAGAAACAGCAAGATCAAGTGGAACGTGTAATGGTGCTTTTTTGCTCTCTGTCTCAGGACAGAACATTTTTGTTAAAAATTGATTCCGCGCTCCTTGGCGAGAGCCATTTCTCTCACGTTACAAAACCTAATTTATTTTTTATTCTGCTGGCACCTCTTTTTCTTTTATTACTATCATCATCTATTTTTATTTGTCCTCAGATTGGAAATGTATACGTTTGTATAAGAGGTTTCTTGCTGTGAAGAGGGATTTCCGATTCACGGGTGCAAAGATTTTGAAGCCAGGGAAGGATCATTATGATAATTCAGCCTTGTCCTCTTTGACTCTCCGTGCTGCACGGCTCCTCACGGAGCCCGGCTTAAAGTAGACCTGATGCAGGAGATTTCATCTTGTTTTAGACATCCAAGTGGTTTTGTTTCCATCAGTTTCACTGATACCCTACTGAGCTGTTGGGTGGGTCTCAGGAGGATGGAGTCAGGCTCTGCTTAGTGTCATCTAGTGATAGGACAAGGGGCAATGGCTGTCAGCTGGAACAGAGGAGGTTCCAAATGAATATCACAAGGAACTTCTTCCCAGTGAGGGTGGCAGAGCACTGGAAGAGGCTGCCCAGGGGGGTTGTGGAGTCTCCTTCTCTGGAGATGTTTAAAACCCGCCTGGACATGTTCCTGTGCAACTTGGTCTAGGCTCTGGCAGGGGAATTGGTCTTAGATGGTCTTTTGAGGTCCCTTCCAATCCCTGATGTTCTGTGGTTCAGTGATAATATTCAATGATTTCTTTTTCATGCAGCTCTATCCCAGCCTCCTGAGACCTTCCCATTTGCCCCTCCTGCTTGCACCACCCTACTGCATTTTTCTGTGTTGCCCAAGGCGTCCAGAACACTCACGACAAATGAACTTCCAGGCTGAGTCTAGGGACAGTAAAGAGCGATGAAGGATGGGAAAGAAGTCAGAGACGAACAAATTAAATCAAAAGAGATTAATCACAGAACATCAGGGATTGGAAGGGACCTGGAAAGATCACCCAGTTCAATCCCCCTGCCCCATAGCAGCATCACCTACACCAAGTCGCACAGGAACACGTCCGGGTGGGTTTAAGCACTGAAAGGCGACACTTACACTGAAAGATTCAACACACATAATCTGGCCCCTGGACAAGAGGGATGCAGTAAATGGCTGCTAGCGCTGGAAGGTCATAGAAGCAGGGAAGAAGAGTTCCAGCTAGCTGAGTGGGTGTAAGTACAAGTTGGGATAAAAATTCATTAGTGGAAAATTTGAGGCAGAAGGAAAGGAAAAGGCATTTTCCACACAGCAAGAGGTCTCTGAGGCTGTGGGACAGTTCCTTCCTGAGAAGTGACAACAGTCTAAGTGATTTAAAACGCTGCAGGCTCAGCCCCTGGCCGCATTCCTGCACTGTTGTCTTCTACGAAGTCTCATGAGGACCTAAAAAGGGTCTTCTGTTCACTATTCGACCAAAATGCAGGACTTCAGTGCTGCCAGTCTTCACCTGGAAGTGCCAAGGAGTGCTCCTTGCCAGGTGAGTAATGACCTGCTGTAGAAAACCCAAGTTACTTAACTGTAAGTCAAGAGCATGAAGACAACTTGGGGGGGGTGGGTGTCTTTTTCTAACATTCACTTAAGCCCCAGCTTCACAAGAGATAAGCCCAGTTTTCCTACCAGAGTTGGAATCAAACCCAGTATTCCATAGGAACAGGCTGCCCCGGGGGGTTGTGGAGTCTCCTTCTCTGGAGAAGTTTAAAACCCACCTGGACATGTTCCTGCACGACTTGATCTGGGTGATCCTGCTGTGCAAGGGAGATTGGACTGGATGATCTTTCGAGATCCTGGGTCTCAAGACTTTGGGTCCTGATGGCCGGCTGCATGACCGTGATCCTGTAGTGTCGCCCTCTTGTGGCCAAGAGGGCAAACATCAGCCTGGGTTGGATCAGAAGCGGGATGGTTAGTAGATGGAGACAGTATCTTCTCCCCCTCTACTCTGCCCTGGTGAGACCACATCTGGAGTGTTGTGTCCAGTTCTGGGCCACTCGGTTCGAAAAGGACACGGAGCTGCTGGAGGGAGTCCAGTGCAACGAGGATGATGAAGGGAGTGGAGCACCTCCCTCATGAGGAAAAGGCTGAGGGAGCTGAGTCTCTGTAGTTGGGAGGAGAGGAGACTGAGGGGTGACTTCATTAATGTCTATAATATTAGACAGGATTAGGAGGATGGAGCCAGGCTCTGCTTGATGTCCTCTAGTGATAGGACAAGGGGCAGTGGGTGTGAGCTGGAACAGAGGCTCCTTCTCTGGAAATGTTTAAAACCCACCTGGATATGTTCCTGTGTGACTTGGTCTAGGTGATCCTGCTGTGGCAGGGGGATTGGATTTGATGATCTTTTGAGGTCCCTTCCAATCCCTAATGTTCTGTGAGTCTGTGGTAAGTTCCTGTTTCTTTTCTCATGCCTCAGTTGCTTCATTAACCACATGGTCCTACCTCAGGCTTTATTTTGCACAAGAGCCTGCAGGAGGATGTTTCTTGTGCTGTTCTCTGCAGGCTCACAATGGTCACTGCCGGAGAGAGACCGTTTGTTTAAACTGACGACCACGGTCAGGGACCTGACGCGATCCTTATGGTGCTTCTTTATATAGAACACCCTGCCGAAAGGCACCGCATCACAGACCATTAGAGAGTGGAAGGGACCTCGAAAGATCATCTAGTCCCATCCCCCTGCCACTGCAGGATCACCTAGACCAGGTCACACAGGAACACGTCCATGTGGGTTTTAAAAGCAAAGCCCAGCAGGCTTCTGTTTTTAATTCCTTGAAAACTGCTGCACAGCCTTTACTATTTAGGCACCATCGTACTGGTTTGGAGGTTTTTCTATGAGGCTTTATATGACCTAAAAGCGTCTTTCCTGTTGCCTCCTCTTCCTCTCTTGTTAAATCTCTAAGAGTTTCCAGGGGCAGCCACTCTGTGCTGGTTCCTGATGAAAGAGCTGCTGCCAAATTTCATAAAGAATGTTCCCCGGGGGCACAGAGGGGAGGGAAGTCTTCTTCATGGCCTCTGGTTTTGTCCCATATTGTTTAACAAACAAGCGAGCTGCCCTGCAGCCGCTCTGACCCCTCTTTAGACAGATCCCTTTCAGGCAGCCACACAAATGAGCTAGGAAGGAAGTGCCGTCACAGCCCCTAGAAACGATAGAGGGAAGGAAAGGCCAGCATTGTGTGTCTAAACAAACAAGCTCACTGTGCTCTGCCCTTGTCTTCTGCCCAAGTCTTACAGGAACCAATCACTGGGGCAAGAGTATTTCCAAGTTGTGCAGCGTTCGGGTCTTCACTCTCTCCATTCATAGAATCACAGAACATCAGGGTGTGGAAGGGACCTCAAAACATCATCAGTCCAATCCCCCAGCCACAGCAGGATCCCCTAGATCCAGTCACAGAATCACACAACATCAGGGATTGGAAGGGATCTCAAAAGACCATCCAGTCCAATCTGCCACCACAGCAGCATCGCCTAGATCCAGTCACACAGGAACGTGTCCAGGCAGGTTTTAAACATCTCCAGAGAAGGAGACACACACGCACAGAACATCAGGGATTGGGAGGGACCTCCAAAGATCATCCAGTCCAATCCCCCCACCAGAACAGGATCATTCCCACTGCCCTGCCAGGTTTTGCCCCAGCCTCAAGCACAAAGGAATCATTCAAAACCCTTCAGCATAAGTAAGTGGGAGCTGAGAGCAGGTTGTGTGACTTGGTCTAGGTGATCCTGCTGCGGCAGAGGGATTGGACAAGATGATCTTTCGAGGTCCCTTCCAAGCCCTGATGTTCTGTGAATTAGCTCTAGTTCTATGCCTGTCTGCTGAGCTCAAACATTTCCTGTCTATTTCCAAAGGTTTCAATGTCAAATGAAATCCTGGAGTGATTGTAAGAGCCAGGTTTAATTTGCAGCCGATGCTCATGCTCTGTGACTAACAAAGATCTCTAGGCTCTGTTTAAAACTTGCCAGCGGATTGCTTAGGACGGCAACCCGAGCATTTGCAAAGGATTTGTCAAGAGCTTCGCTTTGCCCTTGTTTGTAGCTCTTTGTCAGCAGCACCGTGTAGAGCAGACAGAAAGCAGAGCTGGATCTGGTCGTCATCACGCGCAGCCTGCGATACGCGCATATTTGTGCCTGAGGAACTACCTCTCGCCGTGATGAATGGCATCACATTCAGCTATCTCTGACAGAGATAAGATGCTTTAAGGTTTGGTTATCAGTTGTGCCCAGATCTGTACCATTCAACAAAAATTGGATTAATATCTTTAAACAACTCAGATGGGGTTTGTACCCATTATTACGCCCTGGGGTATCACACCCAGGCATAAAGAACTAGACACGTACAGTTTGCAGTTGTTTCAAGCCAGGAGTCTCACAAGAGCCTGCAAGATAAAGAAACATCTCCTAGGGTGCTGCTCAGAGACCATTCACTCCTGTCACAGCTCGTCTGTCTGTTTTGCGCTACTGCCTCATTCTGTTCTGCAAATAGAATCACAGAACATCAGGGCTTGGCAGGGACCTCAAAAGACCATCCAGTCCAATCCCCCTGCCACAGCAGGATCCCCTAGACCAAGTCACACAGGAACATGTCTGGGTAGGATTTAAATGTCTCCAGAGAAGGAGACTCCACAACATCCCTGGGCAGCCCCTTCCAGGGCTCTGTCACCCTCACTGGGAAGAAGGTCCTTCTCGTATGAAGTGGAACCTGCTCTGTTCCAGCTTACAGCCATTGCCCCTTGTCCTATCACTAGATGCCACTGAGCAGAGCCTGGCTCCATCCTGCTGACACCCACCCTTCATATATTTATTGACATTAATGAGGTCACCCCTCAGTCTCCTCCAAAATAAAGACACCCAGCTCCCTCAGCCTTTTCCTCATGAGGGAGGAGCTCCACTTCCTTCATCATCCTCGTTGCTCTGCACTGGACTCCCTCTAGCAGCTCTGTGTCCTTCTTAAACTGAGGGCCCCAGAACTGGACACAAGATTCCAGATGTGCTCTCAGCAGGGCAGAGTAGAAGGGGAGAAGAACCTCTCTCGATCTGCTAACCACCCCCTTTCTGATCCACCCCAGGATGCTATTTGCCTTCTTGGCCACAAGAGGGCGACACCACTGGCTCACGCTCATCCTGCTGTCCCGCAGGACCCCCAGCTCACCTTCTCCTCCGCTGCTCTCCAACAGGTCAGTCCCCAACCCATACTGGTCGCTGGGGTTGTAGCTGTCTTTACGTACGTCATCCTCTTGGCTTCCGCTTTCCATTGCAAGAAGATGTATCTGAGGCACCGTCCCCTTGAAAAGGACAAACCCTGCTGCTGCTGGCTCACGACTGACACGACAGAAGAGCAGCCCGCCCCTTCTCTTGCTTCCAGCCATCCCCACAACTGCTTGCTCACGGATCACAGAGCATCAGGGATTGGAAGGGACCCCGGAATGTCATCTAGTCCAATCCCCCAGCCAGAGCAGGATCAGGTGCATCAGGCTGGCAGCCGGGTGGTTTCTCCCTTGATTGTTTAATGGAAGATGCGAAGCGAAGCTAGAAAAGACAAAGTAACGTTAACCCGCAACAGTAACGAGTTCGGGCTCGTTCCTGGCACCACTCGTGGGTGGCGCTCCCAAACAGCCCCTCCGCTCCTAGGGGAGCTCTGCATCCGCAGCTTGCTCGTGGCTCTCTTCTGCAGGCAGGTCCCGCTTACGCAAAGAAACAGCTCGGCTGACACCTAGTGGGAAAACTGGGGTTTTTCTTTCTGTTCTGCCGAGAGAAAACGGTTCCGGCAGTGTTTAAATCTGCTTCGTACGCACAGCATCGCAGAGCCACTCAGGTTGGACAAGACCCCTGGGATCAGCGAGTCCAGCCATCAACCCTACTCTACAAAGTCACCCCTAAACCAGATCCCTCAATGCTACATCTAAGCGACTTTTAAACGCATCCAGGGTGGGGACTCAGCCAGCACCCTGCCCTTATTGCAGAATAAAACAGTATTACCAGATCACCTGCGTTTTACCTCAATTTCATTAGTATACATCAATCACAGAGCCACAGAACATTAGGGCTTGGAAGGGACCGCGAAAGGTCATCCAGCCCAATCCCCCTGCCACAGCAGGATCCCCTAGACCAAGTCACAGAACTTTAGGGACTGGAAGGGACCGCTAAAGTTGATCCTCCAGCAGGATCAACTAGATCAAGTCCCACAGGAACATGTCCGGGGAGGATTTAAATGTCTCCAGAGAAGGAGACTCCACAACCCCCCTGGGCAGCCCCTTCCAGTGCTCTGTCACCCTCACTGGGAAGAAGTTCCTTCTGATATTTATATGGAACCTCCTCTGTTCCAGCTCACACCCATTGTCCCTTTTCCTATCACCAGATGACATTGAGCAGAGCCTGGCTCCATCCTGACACCCACCCCTCACATATTTATAGACATTAATGCAGTCGCCCCTCAGTCTCCTCCAAGCTCAAGAGCCCCAGCTCTCTCAGCCCTTTCTCACAAGGGAGCTGTTCCACTCCTTTCATCATCCTCCTTGCTCTATGCTGGACTCCCTCCAGCAGCTCCGTGTCCTTCTGGATCTGAGGAGCCCAGAACAACACTCCAGATGCGGTCTCACCAGGGCAGAGCAGAGGGGGGAGAAGAACCTGTCTCCATCTGCTAACCATCCCCGGGTCTGATCCACCCCAGGATGCTGTTTGCCTTCGTGGCCACAAGAGGGCGACACTGCCAGGTCACGGCCATCCTGCTGTCCAGCAGGCCCCCCAGGTCCTCTTCTCCTCCGCTGCTCTCCAACCAAGGAACCTCCAACCCAAATGATTGACACCATTATTAGCTAATCGGCTGTGACTGTTTAAGAACTGAAATGCAGTGCTTTTCCCTACATTTGAATTCCTAATGGCCTTAGAGAAATCCATCCCACGGCATTACTCACTGTGACTAATGGCAAGAACATGACGATGATTTTGCTTTCTCATCAGGGTTTGTAGATGCCTTAGACTCTTGTCTCAGTGGTCGCTTAATGTTCAGCATCTGTGAAGAGATTTTGCAATGCAAGACAAAGGCCCAACGTAGCTTAGCTGGCCGCAGGGTTCCCACAGACTGATGGAGGTACCAACACCCGAACGTGCCTACAACTCACTTGATCCAGATGATCCTGCTGTGGCGGGGGGGACTGGACTAGATGGTCCTTCGAGGTCCCTTCCAACCCCTAATGTTCTGTGATTCTGCAAGAGCTACTTAAACAAGTCTTAAACTCTTCTATCTATATTCCTGTGAAGAAAAGCAAGGGGTTTGATGACAGCAGTAGATACCGTGTCTGTATTCTGTCCCTCCTAACACTTCACTACATCCAGTTGGTCTTCAGCTGGGTATGGGAAAGTCATCTTCTGCAGCAGAGCTTTGTGATTTTCTTTCAGTGTGGCTCATTTACCATCCCTCATTTTCCTCTGTCTCTACTTCTGGTCTCTGGGAACAGCAGAAACCACAAGATGGTTTTGATTATTCACTTAATCTCCTCAGGCAGCAGAGTGTCTTCAGTCTAGACTTCAGCAAAACTACTTATTTGTGGAGCTTTTAGCTCTCAACTAGAAAGAAAAAGATAAGGTTGAAAGACTTCCTGTGATCCCTTGAATAGACTCCTGGCAAATTTAGATGATAAAAACACTGCCTTGTACTTCGTGTTCTTGGTTTTTTTCCTTCCCCTTAACATTTTGAGGCTACTTGACTGAATATTTCTTTTCTGATGACGGCCCTCTCCAGCGCTGCTGCAAGTCCCAGTTACTGCTTTTCCATCCATTATCTCTCCCTTTTAAGAATCCTTCCAACCCCTGATGTTCTGTGAGTCTGTGATCTGTCCCATCCTTTGCACTTGTTCTGAGAGGAAGCTGGTGCTCGAGGTCAGGAGGCTGCTGTGATGTTGTTAGCAATGACCTTGGCTTCAGCAGGAAAAGGTCACTTCACCTTATTCAACCCCCCTGGGCAGCCCCTTCCAGGGCTCTGTCGCCCTCACTGGGAAGAAGTTCCTTCTCATATTGACGTGGAACCTCCTCTGTCCCAGCTCCCACCCACTGCCCCTTGTCCTATCACTAGATGCCACTGAGCAGAGCCTGGCTCCATCCTCCTGACACCCACCCTTTCTATATTTATGAACATTCATGGGATCACTCCTCAGTCTCCTTTTTTCCAAGCTCAAGAGACTTGGCTCCCTCAGCCTTTCCTCATCAGGGAGATGTTCCACTCCATCATCTCTGTGGCTCTGCACTGGACTCTCTCTAGCACTTCTGTGCCCTTCTTGAACTGATCCTTTGCACCATGCTGTGTTGCAGCATTGAATTCTGAAGCAGTCTGTAGGCAGTCTAAACATAGAGCCAGCAAAGAGACAGGAATGAGGGAAGAGTGTTATCAGAGCATCCATCCCTGTATCTGCTTTGATGATAGAATCATAAGGGATTGGAAGGGACCTCAGAAGATCACCCAGTCCAATCCCCCTGCCACAGCAGGATCACCTAGATCACCTAGACCAAAAGGTGTCAAAGGTGCCCTCCACACATAACACTGGCTCCACTTGAGCACCAGCAGTGGTTGCTGGAGACTAGCTTCACTGTGTAGTTGTTACAGATGGGGTAATTATTTGGGGCTACATCAAGGCTACACCTCTCCTGAGCTGCCTCTGCAGCTAGCTGGGGCACTGACTGAACACCAGCTTCCACTTCCATTTGCAAGCTACTTGCTTAGCTATAGAAAAACAGGGAAAGAATCACTGCTGTCAAACCCAGTCCTCTCACAAACCTCCAACCCCAGGTTCTTTGGCAGGGGACACTATACCAAACTGCCTACTATCATTTGTCAGCTCTAGATTCCCACAGGGATCTCCCATGAGAAGCCTCCTGGAATAAATGGCCGAGTTCACCTCTATCCATCTCCCATGTGCACGGTGCAGGTGGGCGACTGCTCATGCTGCAAACACAACATACTTTGCTATCAGAGGGAAGGGAAATGCAAAGAGAAATCGAAATGGGAAGGACACAGAGGAGCCACACGAGCTTTTTTACTTACTCATTGGGAAAGTTACCAGGAATTAAGTGCAGGCACCTGAGAGCAAACTTTCTCTATTCTGCAGACAGAGGTCATTTCCTCTACAAACAATTTCTTTTGCCAATGGCCATAATCTATACAGGACAAATGCACTCGTAACACTCCACCATCCATCCTGACAGCTGCAGGGACACTTTGCAGGGCATTTATTACATTCACTGAGAAGAAAACCTGGCTGCTGCTGCAAGAAGGTGAGTATTTGCAGCAACACAGAGCCAGGCTCTGCTCAGGGGCACCCAATGATAGGACAAGGGGCAGAAGGTGTGAGCTGGAACAGAGAAGGTTCCACATCAATGGGAGAAGGACCTTCTTCCCAGTGCAGGTGACAGAGCACTGGAAGGGGCTGCCCAGGGGGCTTGTGGAGTCTCCTTCTCTGGAGATGCTTGAAAACCACCTGGATATGTTTCTGTGTGACTGGATCTGGGTGATCTGCTGTGGCAGGGGAGTTGGATGAGATGATCTTCCGAGGTCCCTTCCAATCCCTAATGTTCTGTGATTCTGTATTTGATCACAACTGACATAAGCTGTGTCTGATGAGTTTGAAGAGAGCCTGAAGAAAGCTGTAAATAGCTGAGTCCTGTCCTCACCTCGGTTGGGTATGAGCTCATTTTGCTCCTTAGCAACACATGTAAGAAAGCAGAGGGTGATCTCACAAATTGCTGTGCTAACTTGTCAAAAATTCCCACTGGAAAGAGTCAGAAGGAAAATTATCTCCACAGATCACTCTGAAGTTTCCAGCAGCTTCCCTGGATACAGTTAGTCTTGTGGAGAAAATGCCAAAGGAATACAGTCTCCTTCTCTGGAGATGTTCAAAACCCACCTGGCCATGTTCCTGTGTGACTGGATCTAGGTGATTCTGCTGTGGCAGGGGGATTTTGGACTGGATGATCTTTCGAGGTCCCTACCAATCCCTAGTGTTCTGTGGTTCTGCTCTTCTGTGAGCTGCACACATTGCTTTAACTGAGGGCAGAATCCTACCCTCAACCCTCATTAGCTCCACTCAGTGTCAGTGATGCTGCAACCACTTGTCCTATGTCCCAAGTCCTATGATGCTATTTTGTCACACAATAAATACATGATTAATGATTACTAAGCAACACATAACAAAAGGTTTTTCTTGCTTTCCCTGCATGTTATTTGAATTTTGGATATTTAAACGCTGCAAAAACTATTCCAGCTGTAGAGATCCTGGGAGCATCTATTTGAGCACTCAGCAGCCTTGCAGTGGCTTGTCTTTAACAAGCGTGCCCTACCATGACATTCCACTTCAGCTGCCTCTCAGGGAGGGTGTTTTCTTTTGCTGTTCCTGTAAGGAGTTGAAGCCCGAGTTCTCCAGAAGAAGCAGGTGTTGCAGCCTTGCTCCCTGCGGAGGTTATTTCGATACCCAGATGTCATTAGCTCTGCGCTGCAGTACGTTGTACCACAGTCAATGCGTCATGTTGCGCCAGCTTCTGCGGTGGTCTGGTGCATCCTGCCATGCATCACTGAGGGCTTCTGTCAGCAAAGGTTGTTTGAAAGGGAGGCACTAGCCACCGTAAGCAAGAAGTGCAGAGGAGAGGAAGATCGTAATCTTTGTACTGCCCTTTCTGTAGAGTCGATCATCCTTGCGCACGGCTTGGCGCTGAAATAAATGGAGAGCACTGCGAATTCAGGAGTCACCAGTCTAGTGTAACAGCAGGTTATTGCAATTTGCTGTTAAAACAGCAGCAGAGCTGAAAAAAAATCCCCATTGTAAGTGCTAAGTTACAGCAGCATCTCTGACGGGGCACCAGTGCTCCAGCAGTTCCATCAGAGAAGGACTTAGCTCTGTTGTTGCGTTGTCCTGTGGTTGGATGACGATTCCATTTCTGACTAGGTAGCATCTTGGATGTGGACAGGACTTGGGTGTAGGTGTCTGTGCAATAGCTTTCTTCACAGAAACACAGAACATCAGGGATCAGAAGGGACCTCAAAAGATCATCCAGTCCAATCACAGAACATCAGGGATCAGAAGGGACCTCAAAAGATCATCCAATCCAATCCCCCTGCCACAGCAGGATCCCCTAGATCCAGTCACACAGGAACACACCCAGACAGGTTTGTTGGGAAAAGCTCCATGATGGAGAGGGCACAGCTTCCCCAGGCAACCTGCTCCACTGTCCTCTGGAGGAAGGGGTCCCAGTGAAGGTTCTTTGTACTGGTGCCAGTAAGGTGCAGAGCAGGTGGACATCACACTCCGAGTGAGTACAGAGCACCATGGCAGGGAGAGCAATTAGCAGGAGCATTGCAAGACAAATGTGAGCTGGAGGTGTTCACCTCTGTGCTGGGTGCAATCTGAGATGGCAACAGAGATAACCTGATTTAGCTTTAAACCTGCAGTTCATCCCCCAGTTCATTAGCTGAGTGGATCAGTGCTGGACACAGACCCCATTGCTCAAGATACCACTGTTTTGGTTAAAATAATTGTTTTGTTGACTCCACCTGTCAAACTGCCTCATCCTTCATCACCAAAGCTAATTCCACTCATTCTTACACCCCTGAATAGCATATTCAGCATCCCAGCTGGAACAAGCACTCAAGTCTCCACTGAGTTAAGCTGGGCCTCTGTAGCTTTGCATGAAGCCTGGATTGATTTAGTAAAACCTGATGCCAGCATTGCTCGAGGTACCAGACCATCTTACTGTGCATGGTGGGGTATGAAGGTACTGCTAACACAGCAAGGAGAGAAACATAAACCTGTGGTATATGGAAGTAAAACCAGGTAGAAACAGAGACTTAATGAATGGTGCTGCTTCAGCTCCATAACCAAACACCCCAAGTAGGAGTGGGGTGTGACACCCATCACCCAACAGAGCAATTTGAAGTTACTCCAAGATGTTCAAAAGCTGCCTAGATATGTTCTCATGCGACTGGATCTAGGGGATCCTGCTGTGGCAGGGGGATTGGACTGGATGATCTTTGGAGGTCCCTCCCAATCCCTAAAGTTCTGGGATTCTGTGAAGTTTAGGTGTTGAGCTCTTGGTGCTAAAGGAGCTGGAATGTGGATGCTCCTGCCCTCAGAACAGCTGCTGCCACCAGAGATGCAGTTGCAGCAGTGGGGTCCTTGTGGGAATCACGAGTCCAACCACCAACTCTACTCTAGAAGGTCACCCCTAAGCCAGATCCCCCAACACCCAATTTAAGTGACTTTTAACCTCATCCAGGGATGGGGTCTCAACCACCACCCTGGGCAGCCCATCCCAGGGCCTGAGCACTCTCTTGAGGAAGAATCTCTTCCTCATGTCCAGTCTAACCCTCCCCTGTTGGTGCTGGAAGCCCTTCCCTCTGCTTCTGTCACTAATGACCTGTGAGAAGAGCCCAGCACCAACATCTCTACAGTCTCAGGTTGCTGTAGAGAATGATGAGGTCTCCCCTCAGCCTCCTCTTCCTCAAACTAACCAGCCCCAACTCTCTCCATCTCTTAGTCTCATCACATTGATTCTCCAGGCCCTTCCCCAACTTCATTGCCCTCCTCTGCCCTCGCTCCAGCCCCTCAATGTCCCTCTTGTACTGAGGTGCCCAGAACTGGCCCCAGCAGTCAGGATGCAGCCTCCCCAGTGCTGAGTCCAGGGGGACAATCCCCTCCCTCCTCCCACTGGAATTTTAGTGGAGTGGCTGTGAATCGGGGCAGTTCCAGCTGCCCAGTCCAGCTCCCCCAGCACCACCAGAAGACAAAAGGGTGTTGAACCTGTGAAGCACATCCTGAAAAGCTCCAGCTCCCACCAGCTGTAATGGGACAGGCTGCAGCACTTCACGTCCCCGGAGCTCGGCGAAAGCAGAGGTACCGTTGAAATGACGAATGCTGCTTGAGCGCTGCCCCGGCGAGGAGGTGTGGGGTGCAGTGTCAAGAGAAATGACGGTGATTGCTACAGATGCAACTTGTCACAGCACGAGAAAAACGCTTCTGCATCCGATGCATGGCAGCGAGCCAGTCGGTAATGGAATATGTCCGAGTGTTTCACTGGGGCTCTGCTGGCTGGAAAACATTCCTTAATGCTCGCTGTGGCGGTTAGATTTGTCTCCCAGCTCTGCAGAATCCCATTAGGAACCCTTCGTTTACACCAGGGAAATTGTTTGGTCTCTTGGAAGGGCCACGCGAGGGAGGGGGAAGCCGATGGCGGCAATTCTTCAACATCCCTGGAAGCGGCCGGTGTGATGCTTCTCGCTTAGCTCTCCTGAGGTGGGCATTTCTCACTGTGGATCGAGATGCTGGGGACCAGCTGTGGGCAGCTGTTAGGTGTGGTGCCGTGAGAGGGAGCAGGATCTGCTCCTTCCCCTCCAGCCAGCTCCACGAGCAGAGATGCCGAGGTTTGACCTGAAGTCGGTTGCTGTTGTGGTGGTGATTGCCGTGATGTTGGAGCGCAAAGGTAGTGGCCAGCCCCGTGTCACTTGGGGCTGTGTTGGACCATGGTCCTCTGCATGGAGCAGCACCCTCCTGTCTGCTTTCTGTTGCAATCAGTAGAGCAAGCAAAGGTCATGGAAAGACTGTCAAGAACATGTCACCTTTGCACAAGGAACAAGAGGAAACAGCCTCAAGTTGACCCAGGAGAAGCGAGGTTGGCCATGAGGAGAAACTTCTCCCTGGAAAGGGCCATCAGCTGTAACTGAAGAAGCAGTTTCATTTTAAAGCCCTCCTGCTGCAGACTGAGGCACAGAGAGGTCTGTAGTTATGGATCCTCCTACTGCCTCCAGCTTGCTGGGATGACCAAACACTTCTTGCTCTGCTTTGTCCTCCTGAGGTGCATCATGGCATCTTCAGTGAGTGCCTGCTGCCAGCAGAACTTCAGCCATGCCAGCAGGCCAGTAGGTGCTCTACAGCTTCTACAGTCAATGCTCTACAGCTCCTGCGGTCGGGGCTCTACAGCTCCTGCAGTAGGGGCTCTACAGCCAGCTCCTGCGGTCGGGGCTCTACAGCCAGCTCCTGCGGTCGGGGCTCTACAGCCAGCTCCTGCAGTAGGGGCTCTACAGCTCCTGCGGTCGGGGCTCTACAGCTCCTACAGAGCATCTAAGCATTGCCTTAAAAATTAAATCCAACAGTAGAAACCACAACAGAAGGCAAAAGGTCTTCAACCCTTCTGCATGAGTGAGTGAGCGCTGTTCTGGTGGCACAGACCGCGTGGGTTAGGGATCCCCGTTCTGCCTCACGTGCAGCTGATTTTTGAATGTTGTTCTCGTGTGGCGCCGCGGTGCTGTTTTACAAGGCAGAAATCCAAGTACCTGGAGGGATGGGAGCCAAAGTCCAGCACTGAGGATTCTGCTCTGAGGAGGAAGCGGGCACGTGCAGCTGCCCAGCATGGGTCTGCAAGCGTTTCCTCTGCTAACCCGCTGGATACTCGTTCTGCAGTACAGATCAGAGACATCAAGCGGCTTGTGGAAGGGCTCCATGTGGAACATTACAAGGTCCAGCAAGTGGGACTTTGAAAAGCAGATTTTCTCTGGTTTGTTAGAGTCTTTGGTGAAGTGGGACCTGGCAGAGCTCTCCCGCTGTGAATTTCCAAAGAATTCATGGGGGAAACCCCGGACTCTGCTGTGGGATCAGGCAGGGCTGCTTTTCCAGCTTGCACCAGCAAGGGATGGGTTGTGTGTGTCTTGTGTTTGTGTGACTGAGGAAACCTTCTGCCCAGAAAGAGCAGGGAGGCCTTGGAACAGGCTGCCCAGGGAGAGGGTTGGAGGCACCGTCCCTGGAGGGGTTCAACAACCAGGCAGCCAGGGTGTTTCAGGAGATGGGTTAGTGGTTGGGGGATGTAGAGCAGGTGGTAGGACTTGATGATCTTGAAGGTCTTTTCCAACCTGGATGATGATTCTGTGACTCTGTGTGGGTGCTGCTGTTGTGCACTGACTTATGAGGAGAGGCTGAGGGAGCTGACTGTGTTTAGCCTGGAGAAGAGGAGACTCAGGGGGGACCTTCTCCCTCTCTCCAGCTCCCTGAAGGGAGGCTGTAGTCAGCTGAGGGTCAGGCTCTTCTCCCAGGGATTCAGTGCCAGAACAAGAGGGCAGAGCCTGAAGCTGCCAGGAGAGGGTTAGGTTGGATGTCAGGAAGCCCTTCCTCAGGGAAAGGGTGATCAGAGCCTGGACTGGACTGCCCAGGGCAG
>JAOXOE010044600.1:0-37859 GCA_028565055.1 Phoeniculus purpureus | reverse complement strand
ACCTGCCTGGACATGTTCCTGTGTGACTTGGTCTAGGTGATCCTGCTGTGGCGGGGGGATTGGACTAGATGATCTTTCCAGGTCCCTTCCAATCCCCAATGTTCTGTGATTCTGTGATGATTTTTATTCTTTACAAGTTTTACTAGTGCACATTTTACTTTTGCATGGTTTCCAGTCTCTTTTTCCAAACCACAGTGGCACTCACTACTTGCAGACATATACAGGAATGTCATTAGTTTCTTTATCTTTTGTCCCTTGCTATCATCTTTTTTATAATTAATAAGTACATACACTTTTTTTCACCCTATTCCTTCTGCAACTGGTTTCAAATGCATGTAACCTGTCATTGCTGTAAATGCAGCTACTCCCTTTCCACTGTTATCTCTTCTGAGCATAGAATGAGCTTCATTTCACAAGTAGACTAGTATTTATTGATATTTTTTATGGTTAACATCAATATATATCATTGTATCTGTTCAAATGGAGATCAGTAACAAGTGGTGTCCCTTAGGGGTCTGTACTGGGACCAGTACACTTTAGTATCTTTAGTAATGACATATACAGTGGGCTTGAGTGCACCCTCATCAGGTTTATAGATGATACAAACATTAGCTGATATGCTTGAGGATATCATTCAGAGAGACTTTGACAGTCTGGAGAAGTGGCCCATGTGAACCTCCTTAAGTTCAACAAGACCACGTGCAACTTCCTACACTGGGTGTGGGCAATCACCAGTATCACTGCAGACTAGGTGATGAATGGATTGAGAACAGCCCTGCAGAGAAGAATTGGGTCTTAGCAGGAACACTTTTCTTATGAAGAAAAGCTGAGAGATTTTCCTCTTGGAGCAAAGGTGTCTCTGAAGAAAACTTATTGCAGCCTTTCAATACTTAAAGGGGCTTTTTTACAGCAGCCTGCAGTGGCATGAGAAGGAGTAACTGTATTAAACTAAATGAAGCTAGACTTAGATTAGATTACTATGAGTACAGAGTTTACTATAGGTTAAATGAGTAAATTAACCATTTTTAAATGGGTAGTAAGTCACCAGAACAGGTTGCTCATTGAGATGCAGATGCTTCATCCCCTGGAGATGTTCAAGACCAGGTTGGACTCAGCTACAGACTGTAAAACTTTTTGCTGTGTTCAAATTAAAATGAAAAAAGGAATAACAACGAGAACATAAAATTAAATGATTATAGAAACCTGAAGAAAAAGAGGCTCTAAAGAGACCTTCTTCCTCTCTACAGCTACCTGACAGAAGGCTGTATCAAGGTGAGTGCTGCTTTCTTTTCCTAGGCACCAAGTGATGGGATGAAGGGAAATGTCCTCGGGTCACGCCGGGGAGGTTTAGGTTAGGCATTAGGAAAAATTCTCTGAAAGGGTTGTCAAGCATTGTGCATTGTAGCAGGCTGCCCAGGGAAGTGGTGAAGTCTCCTTTCCTAGAGACATTTAAATGATGTTTAGTTGTGCCGTTTAGGGGTATGGTGTGTTGGTGAACTTGCCAGTGTTAGGGTTACAGTTGAGTTTGATTTTTGAAGGGTTGTTTCCAGCCTAAATGGTTCTATGATTCTGTAATACAAACTTTGGTTTTATGCTTTTACTATGTTGTATAAATTTTGAATGACTGCATAGGGAAGGTGTGTGCTGGGTATTTTTCCTACATTCCAGTTCACAGTGGAATTATTCTTACCCAGTTTTCAAATGCTAGATTTTTTTTAAAACAATTTCTTATGGATGCAGAGTAGTTGCATTTTATATTATCATTAAAAACTAATTGGGAAACATCTCAGGAGACTTTGGAGTGAAATGGGAGATAGAAATGGGATTTCCTATTTAATATTCTATTAAGTAAATAATATCCGTGATTCAGTTGGACAGATGTGTTTCCTACCAGCTTTTAAATACTGTTTATTGTGTCTTAGTGTGTAAATTCCTATTGTGTAGAACTAAGCTAGTTTCTGTGTTAGTTTTTTGCTGTTTATCTTTGTGTTCTTCTAACGTGTGATGAACAAATCATTGAGCTGGAGGCACAGGTATAGAAACAGAAGGGTCTAAGGCAAAATAATGGTTCTGACATTGTGTCCAAAGCATAACCGCATGTCTCAGCGAGTTCCAGACTCTATCTGATTACACATTCACACGCTGCTGGATGGTTGTTTATTTGTTTTGACAATGAATCCAAAGGAGCGCTCGATGAGCTTTAATTGCATTAATTTATATAGATTGGGGGTCCTTTCTGGGACTACATTTCTCATCAGGTTCCAGCCAGACCTCTTCACACTGGTCACTTCACATTTGTATAGAATATGTTCTGCTTCATAGGATGCTCTGCCAGGTTTGCAGACAGGAATAATTACAAAGACTAATAAGAGGACATTCAACTGCTTCCACCTGTAAATAAAACAGAAATAACTATAGCTGTGGTAGAATTGAGGTTTTTTAATCATAATATTCATTGTTGCTTTTATTATTATACGTGGATAATTTCACTGTAGGTTTTCGGTGGAAGCGATTCCCTTTTTCACAGATATGGAGGATAAAAGTCTGGGCTAACATTCCAGGAATTTCCTGTGGACATACGTGTCCCCATGTCTTTGGTGCCGATCAAAATTAAATCTGGATGGACGAACAAATCAAAGGCTAGAAAAAGAACAACATAAATTACCATAAAAGTTCACTGTTTGAGGTTGTACTGATAGTAGTGTCGTAAGCTGTTGTATAAAGCAACACAGTAGAAGAAACATAATTGAAAAATTAGAAGCCCTGTGAGAAAGAGGGAGGTTGGTTTCTATTGACTCAGGAAGAGAGAGATGGAGATTTAGGAGTATGGTTAGCAGGTAGACAAATAGGGTATGAAGAGAAGTGATTGAAAGAATAGTGTTAGCTCTCCTTTCCCAAGCAGCTCATCAGTGCTTTGCTGTGGGTCTGTTTATAAATCAGTAATATATATTACCCACCACTTTTTTTGATTTTTCTTTACTGCAGTCAGTGATTTTTGTCTAGAAATTTAGTGTTAAAAATACAGAGTATTGTGTAGTTATGAGTCACTGAAAGCACTGAAGGCAGATGGAGTTTCCAAAGTAAACCTAGTACTAACCTACAGATGGCAAGCATTGTGCAGTCAGCAGGATTTCAGCTCCTGAACAGTACTTCCCAGCACAAGCACTTTGCTCTGGTGTCTCTCCTAAGTTTCCAGGGAAACTAATGGCTAAACTGAGTATGTACAGACTGTTCTCTGAGGTGGAGATGTTATTTTCATAGATCCACGGCTCCAGCTAAAATTTCCCAGAGGACGAGTGAGCCAGCACAGAAGAGCTTAGGTGCTTACACTGGGATTTCAGTGGCTAATATGAGTGTAATTTCAGCTTTCACAACTCACCTGTCTCACAGTAGAATAATCTAAATAATTGGGTACCTTTTCATTTGAATTTGTGTTGGGGGGGGGGAAAAAAAACACAGTATAATTTCTGCAAAAAGATCTTATTTTTGTAACTGATATTTTTTGAAGAGGTTGTGGTCAGGATAATTTGTTGGTATTGAAGAAAATGTTGATAATGCCTCTGTCAAGAAATTTGAGAAGTATTTGATAGCAGTTCTTACAGCATACATTCAATCAAAACATTTAGGGGGCACTGGAGCTCTGTGCATCCCTGAATCTTTCTTTCCAAGCTAGGTAACCATTAGGCTACTGTAGCATTCTAAAACTGTTTGCTTGATAACTTATAGAAATGCTGCGCAAAGTAGTTCATTACAGACATTTACCTCCTGACACACCAGATACTGATGATTAGAAGAACCCTGAGGGTGGTAGCAGTTATGGCTTTGAAATCCCTGGGCAGCCAAAAATCAATAAATCCACATCCTTCATGAGGTGTTGTTGCTGCCATTCCTGGTATGAATGACAGGCATCACAAATCTCGGTTTGTGATTCTGAGAAAGATTAGACATCTGACAGATGCAAAAGATCAGTTCTGTCAAGTAGAAGATGGTTTTGGAAATACTCCAGGGGAAATCTCAGGCTCCTGGGGAACCTCTGCACCATGAGTCACGCTGCCTGCAGAGCTCCAGTTCAGGAAACACAGGAGAGGAATGTCATAAGGAGATGTGGAAATCTCAGTTTGGAGTTTATGTCTTGAGTGCAAGAGTCTGACTTGACACTTTAATTTCCTTTATAGATTCGATGCTAAATAACTCCCTTTCATGATTAAGCTGTTCTGCTCATGGCAATCCTGTTGCAAAACAGTGAATTTAACACAGCATGCAGGTAGTAATGTGTTGATGGGACTAGCTCTCCTTGTCAAATATTTTAACCATATTTAACAAATAAGTGAGAAAAAAGTTCACTGACAATGAAAAAATGGTGAAGCAACTTACGTCTAATTTATTACTGATTTACAGTTAACACTGTCCATCAGAATTTAACAAAGCAAATTAAAAGAAGAAGAAAATCACAGTACATAAGCAAGCAACTACCTGAGCCAAAGTTCTGTCCCATCAATGAGTCTCCCGGCCACCACCCCTGTGTTTGTGATTTTGGGATATTTTGTAGAGACTTGAGTATTTTTATAGGAGCTGTGATTTGTCATGCACTCTTATTCCATGTCTGGATTTACTGTAACGATACTCCACTCTCACTGACCTTGAGTCTGTATTCCAGAGTACAGACGTGATCAGCAACTCTGCGTTCAGAATGACATTAAATTATTAAGGTTAAGAGCAGGCTCGCAGATGATGAACAAGATTCAGAACTTAAATTGCTGTGGATGTACCACGCTTGGCAACTTGTGTAACAACAAAAAATAATACATTAACCTGTTTAGACTGTAAAATTACCATCGGCAGTTGTCACTGCTAAAATGCATTACTCTGGAAGTTAGACCAAACTGACTGACGTTTAGTCCAAAAGCGTGACAGAAAGAGAGAGGAGATGGGTATAATTTAATCACACTCTGAAGTCAACATCTCTCTGCAGGACTACTTGCGGTTTACTGTAATTTCCACAGACCTCTTAGACAATTTTCATTTTCAAATGGAGACTTGCAGAGGTTGCCTTATGCATCAAGTTTGTGAAATGAATGCTCTAAAGCAGCACAGGAGCCATTGCGATAGCTAAATACAAGGATACGCACATGGAAATCAGGTGTGACAATTCATGTTGTCATTCTGAAAGTTATGCAGGGTAGTGAAGGTTTTTGAGTAGACACAAGCAAACTTTACCACAAGTGAGAGCAATAAAATAGGAAGATAAGGTTTTGGTCTTATTACTTTCCAAATTTATGGTCCCTGAAATGAATTAAAAGGTTCAAGCCATATCTTCGGGTGATCTAAATTGACAATAGTTCTCGGGAAGGGAAGAAATCTGTGCTGAATCCCCTCATTTCAGGATATGCTCACGCAGAGAGGTTAAGTTCCCTTCTTCACATTGCTGTCTTAGGTCACATACAGGGAGAGAAGCTGAATTTCCCACAAAAATCAGATTATATGAGGAAGCTGATCGGAGTTGACGTGATTTGATTTGGGCTAGAAAATTAATCCAGACTTCAGCTGCCAGAGGCTTTTAGATAAATAGCACTTAGCCCACTTATATTGAATAGTTTTAGGTTTTTTTAAGAAGGATTATTAATTGGAAGAGCAGTAACTGGAAGTGTAAGGAATCTGCAAAGACTGAAGATTTGTGTTGCAAAGCCTGTGAAGTACTGCTGTCTTCATAGATTATTGTAGAGACGTTTGAAATGGGATATGGGCTTCTGTGATCTGGTTAGTGTGGCTCATCTGTTGATGACAAATAATGCCTAAAAGCACTGAGGAGAAAACAAAATAGTCTATCCCACTACAAAAGGAAACTAGTCTGTCCCACTATGAAACTATTTCAAATGCAAGTACTGACCTGAGGCTGAGTAAAACCTTAACCTAATATAGGACAAGCGTTGCCACAACTTCACATTTTCATTCATCGAATGGGCAACCTAAGCATCATGTTACTAGCGTGAGATGTATTCCTTCCACAGGTGTTTCCTTCAGATAGATCCCCTCTAAAATATTTTGGCTTTGAACATGTCTGTTTTGAACGTGAAACTGTTTTAAACGTTTTCTTGTTAGCTCCTGTTGTTCCCTAGACAGCAGAAACTTTTGCTTAGTTCTCCCTAAATTAAAACCAGTAGATTAAAAAAACCCATGAAATGTATTATAATTTTGAGAATTCTGCTGCTTAGCATTATTGGTTTGGAGGGGCAGAGTGTAGGGCTTCACTCCCAGAAAAATGAAAGAAACAAAACTTTTGTTCATAGAAGGATATCTCCAGATTTTTGCCACAGAATTTATTAGAGGGGTGCAGCACCCCTCTTGTGAGGAGAGGCTCAGAGTGTTGGGAGTCTTCAGCCTGGAGAAGACTGCAGGGAGATTTTATTCATAGAATCATTAGGGATTGGAAGTGACCTTGAAAGATCATCTAGTCCAATCCCCCTACCACCTAGAGCAAGTCACACAGGAACATATCCAGGCAGGTCTTAAACATCTCCAGTGAAGGCGACTGCACAACTCCCCTGGGCAGCCTGTTCCAGTGCTCTGTCCCCCTCACTGGGAAGAAGTTCCTTCTCATATTGATGTGGAACCTCCTATGTTCCAGCTTACGCATTGTCCTATTATTAGATGACACTGAGCAGAGCCTGGCTCCATCCTTCTGACACCCACCCTTCACATATTCATCAACATTAATGAGGTCAGGCTCCTCAGTCTCTTTTTTTTGAAGCTCAACAGACGCAGCTCCCTCAGCCTTTCGTCATCAGGGAGACATTCTACTCCCTTCATCATCTCTTGTGGCTCTGTGCTGAGCTCTGTCCAGCAGTTCCGCTTCCTTCTGGAACTGAGGGGCCCAGAACAACATGCCAGAAGTGGTCTCAGCAGGACAGAGTAGAGGGGGAGGAGAACCTCTCTTGATCTGCTAACCACCCCACTTCCAATCCACCCCAGGATGCCATTGGCCTTCTTGGCTGCAAGGGCACATTGTTGGCTCATGGTGGTTATTAATTTTCTATATCCTCTACCATTTTATTGACTCAAAGTGATCTTTTATGAGCCTAAAGAGAAGACACAACCTCACTAGTGTTCACTAACATTTCAGAGACCCACTCTGTGTGGATTGCTGGGTTTTGTGAGTTAACAAATACTCTAAATGAATGCAATAAAAATAAGTCAGGGATACTGCATTGCAAAATGGGCTTTGTTCACTTCATTCTGACATGAATGGTTTAGTTTTAATTATTTACAGCACTTCACAGTGCATTGCTAAATGTGCTGCAACATATTTTGTACAAGTAATGAAGTCTTTGAAATAGCAGAGCTCGGTACAGCTGTCACACCCCTCTGCTTCAGCGGGGAGTGACCCCTGCAGTGGGAAGGAGAGGAGAGAGAGGAAGGTGGAGGGTATCAAAGTGGTTTTGCTCATGAAAAGGGAGCTGCTGCCATCCCTTCTTGCCCAAACCATGAAGCACTTTCAGTGGCTGAATAAGCAGTGTCACACATGCAGGTGGTAGGATGAAGTAATTCCAAGGCAGCTGAGAGATTTTTGGGAAGACCAAACAGAGACAGCGAACCCTGCGAGTGACTGGGCTTACAGAGCAATGAGAAGTTTGAAAATCAAAGCTCTACACATGCTCTGGTTTCATGTTTTCAGATCATTGCCTTTCAATTAAGTCAACATTCGGAAACAAATCCTGACCTGATTTCTGAGGTTAAGCTCCCTGAACTCTGAATCTCTTCCGTATGATTTTGTGTGGGAACCCAGGAATGGAATTGTCTCTTCTCATGCAGGAAAAAGGAGACGTGTAGGGCAGTTGGGAAGGAGAAAAAATATCTCAAAAAGAGGCAAATACAATAACTCCATCTCCAGTAAATACAAAAGAAATGAGCAGAAGGGCATTTTCACCCACCTTTCAAATGACACAGGGCCTGAAATGTGACTTTGCTTCTGACTCTGCCACCTCCTATGAGTTTATAAACTCTAAAATGCTTCCATTTAGATTTTACAGGATTTATTTTTAGCAGTTTTTATATGTTTGAAATCATTAGCTATCTGAATAAAAAGCTAATGTATGAGAGGACCTGCTCTGCATCCATGTGGAGATAATGGAAGATACTTAGTACGGGAGGGGTTGATAGAACTTGCTTGAGGCAGTGAAAACAGTCACACAAGCACTCCGTGGAAGACAACTTATTTTTATCTTTCATATGAAAAAACCTCACCCCAAACCCTTTCCTCTGCATCTGTTGTTGCACTGATAATCAAGTGGCTAATGTCTTCCCTGGGCTGGATGAAATGCTGGATTTACCCGGCTATTGATGACACATATTTTTTTCTCCTTTGTCTCCTGCTTTTACCTTGCTGCTTCACATTATTGATTTATTCAACATCAGACATAATGCTAAGAAATTGGTGTCTCCTTTTTAACACTTGATGGTATCAGCTACATCAAGATAAATACAAGGATGCTGTACAAAGGCAATCAGAATTAGTCTGGATTTTTATGCATGCAAACGTTTTACTTCTCAATAGTACTTCCAGTCCTTTGCTGCAGCAATCGTATTAATCTCTGATGACTTTGGGGAACACCAGTAATGCTAATGAATAGCACAGCTTGTATAGATTCTAGCATTTTAGACTTTATGAAATTTGCTTTGTAGGCTACTTTATTCTAATGTCTTTCTCATGAAGCCACTTCCCTGGATTAATATGGGATTTAAAACACAAACCTTGATCCTGATCCTGCAGAGGCTTATTAATGGCCTTAATTTTATGCACTAATACTTCAGTAGGACTGTTCACAGCATGGAAGGGTAAGAAGCTACATGAGATTTGCAGAACTGAGATCCAGAATGCTACCTCTGCCTTTGTTTTCTTCCTTAATTATAGAATTGTAATAGCACTATTTTCAGGGACAATTGCCAGCTACCTCGATTACAGATGGCTGCAGAACAGCAGGCTGTTTTTGTGAACTGATCCTACAATCTCTGACTTTACAACCCTGGTATCATCCAGTCACTGAACCTACAGAAAATGCTTTTTCTTATTTTCTCTCACTCTTTTTTTGCACTGTGACGGAATTAATTACCTTTTGCTTCAGACCATTCCAGCAGCACAGCTGAATCCTGCCCCTATTTCCTCCTTTCCCCTTCCACAGGATTGCCGAGTATTCATTAGGAAAAAAGAGAGGTGCTGGCAACCCCAGAGGTGTCTCCTCCATCATAAGTCTCACAGGAGGTTAATCTAAATTCCTTAATCAAAAAGAAGCACATTGGCCTCTGCAGTGGCCCTTTCTCTGCTCTAAGGGTCATGCCACAAAAAATCTTCCTTACTGCATTGCCTTCACCCCATCACAGCATTTGGAGACGCTCTGAGTTCAGCTTAAAAGGATGTGCATGTCTCATCCCAGAAATAAGATTTGCCCAGTGTACACATGCCACTACACATCCTGCTACTTCTCCCTACCACCCCCACTCTCTTCAAGGACAACAAGTTCCTTCAAGGTCTCCTGTGATGATCACAATTTCCTCTAGGCTTGTCATCGGAGACATTGTGCTCCTGCCTCCCTATTGTAAAGTTGTTGAGATTTATCTAAACAAAAGTAGCTGTCCCTGGTGCACTGATTCATCCAAGTGATGTAAAGCTAAAATGTTATGGATAAGCCCGCAGTGGTTCTGTCGGGGTACCATGTAATGGGCCGATAAACCACACAGTTACTGCATTCTCAAATGTCATTTACTTTCTCCAGGGCAGGGAAAGCCAATATGGGGTGAGCAGTAATGGTCTCCAGCAACTATAAAAACAAAATGAAAAGTGACACTTTTCAACTCAGCAAAAAATAAAAGTGAGCTCTCCCTCTCCACCCTCTGAACACTTGAGTTCTAGCTTCCAGCCAGGGCTGTCAGTTTAGACTAGACTCAGCAAAGTGAAAACCGCTGCTGAAAGCACTATATCATCATCACGATCACTCTTTCTTTCTTGTTAATTCGTCTGTACTAGGTCTTTATACACTTACAATCACACTTGCTTTGTTTCTTATACCTAAGGCATCCACAGTGGTTTCCTGTATAGAACAAAGGTTGGACCCTGCATTTCATAAGGATCAAGTTGTGCTGTGTCTTACAGCGGCTCTTCTTTTTCGCCTGTAGTGAGAACGTCTGCGTCCCGTAAAATTTTAAGTCCCGTTTCTTTCTGCCTTTGCAAGTCAATATTACTAAGCTTCTTCCTTTGGGAAAAACAGTAAGTGATGAGAACGTCGGACACAGGGCTTGTAGAAGCGCTCAGTGCAGTTCACAGCAAATGTCTAGTTCTTAGTTTTTGCTGAAAACAGAACGTGACCACTGCCCTCATCTGCTGGCTACCAGTGGTGGCTTGTACGTTTGTCTTTGCATTCAGTTAAGTCTTCTGAAAATTAAGCACCCACCTTCTCTGCTCCTCTGTTGTCCCGAATCCCGCTCACTTACTACATTATTACCTAGTTGCTTTGCTTGTATTTCCACACACAGGCTGTGTCCAGATGCAAAACATTTTACTACCTTATGTAGTAAAAACCAAGTGGCATTATACTCCTGTGTGGAGAATTACCCACCCTCTGTCTCATCCTCCATTAGATCCCAGAAAATTACAGACTTTCTCTTTGTTACTGTTCAATGTGACTTCTGTTACAGCAGGATACCATTTACCAGAGCTATTTTTCCTTGTACTACAGCACACATGGAAGTAAATACACAACTTTTAAAAGTCTATCGGGATCCTCCAGTGAACCATCATTTTTAGGTGTTAGATGTTTCTTAATTAGAATTAATGATTCTGTTAATTAGACTTAATGATTCTATGATTCCGTGATTCTATGTTCAAGAAATGCAGAGGTACATTGGAGAGAACAGAAATATCTTGCTGGACAAAGCTGGACTCAAATACAGCCATGTACTGAACTCCTGTTTGTCTTAGTGGTCTCACGAGAAGGGGGGTCTCATCTGCTGATGTCTGTACAGGGTTTCTGTGGCAGTTTGTTTCAGTATCAAAAGATGGTCACAGTTCTGCCATCTGTCTTATTCACATCTCTGGCAGGCAGAACTAAAGATAGCACTGGTGTAAAGGTTTCCAGCCTGTTAGAAATGCAAGCCTTTTCATTTCCTTCCCGTTTTAGCCTTCCCACTCCTCTTGCCTGCACATGATCAAAGAGCCAGGCAAGGACTTCATGTTTTTCTGTAGCATTGTGCTTCCTGAAAGTGGACCCTGCTGTGCACAAGCTCTGCTGGACATTAACCCTGAATCACACACAGGAAAAACAGTTCCATTTAATTGCCTCAGGCACCCACCTTGTTTTCCTTTCTATTTACTTCCTTTTGAATTTATTACTCATTGGAAATAATACGTTCTTCACGTTCTTCACATATAGGACGTACTGTGACAATACAGCAGTACTGCGTTGCTACATGGTTCTATACCCTAGCATGCAGCATTGCTAAAACACAAGTTCAGATAAAAAAGACATATTTTAGAACTAAAAGCCAGATAAAATCAGATTTTCTGTTTCAGCTCCTCCTTCCAACATTTTACGAGCATCTTACATCTAGCAGTCAGCGGAGTCAGACTCTCTAAGAACAGAACAGGACAAAGATTTCAGCGAGCGTTTACTAGGAAACCAATTCCCTAATGTGTCAGTACAAGACTGAGGGCTTTTCTGGAACCTTGGCTCTCAGCCTTCATGACAACCTGTCGTCAGTTTGTTAGTCTCCCAAGACCCAGACCGTAGCATTGTTCAAGCACGTTGCTTTTTCCCTGAGAACTTAGCACAGCCAGAAATGGAGTACTGACCATTCTGAAAGGAAGTTTGTTTGTTAAGTGGATGATATTAAAAAACCTTGAACCACCTATTAGTGAGCTGTTAAATACAGAGAAAGCAAGCAGACTCTCACGCGTGCATTCGTTTTTCATAATCAGGGAAATACAACGACCTGAGCTGTAAGACGTGCAAGACTTCTGCACAGAGGTAAGGAAGCCAATTCTCTAGCAACAGGTATGTAATTAGTAAAAGACTCTTTGGTGGTACATTATGAGACAGAACTATTTAATTGTGACTCGATCCTCAGGATCAGTGTGAGTCAAAGTTAAATTCCTCAATTATATTGGACTAGAGAAAGAGCTCAGCATATCCAGGATAGAATATAGTTTGTTTCATCATGTAAGGATAAGAATTCGATGCAAGATATAATTCCTTAAATCCCAATACTAAATTGTAGTTCACCCTTTCTGTCAATACTCTTAAGATTATTGCTTCTTCATCTCACCAAAAGTCCAATTTAGGAGTCACTTGGTTTTCTTAAAATGTCTGTGTTTCTCTCCCTGGAAGGTTAAGCCTAGAAGTTTCTAAGCAGTTCTGCCTATTTTGGTGAGCTAAAACAGGATAAATGCAGAGTTGGACGACTTTTCAGAAACAGACAAGGTTGTTTCACATGTTGCTCACAAATTCTTAGACTCTTAAACAACACTGTGCAGTGCTATCAATTACAGAAGATGTTTTTTTCATATTAAACCCTTATATGAAGGGACTGTGTCCATCTCTATGTTCTTTCCCTCCTATATACAAAATATAACACAGGAAAAAAGGAGACTGAGGGGTGACATCATTAATGTGGATAAATACCTGAAGTGTAGGTGTCAGGAGGATGGAGCCAGGCTCTACTCAGTGTCAACCAATGCTAGAACAAGGGGCAATAAGTGTGAGCTGGAACACAGGAGATTCCACACCAATATGAGAAGGAACTTCTTCAAGATGAGGGTGACAGAGCACCAGAAGGGGCTGTTCAGGGGGGTTGTGGAGTGTCCTTCTCTGGAGATGTTTAAAACCTGCCTGGACACTTTCCTGTGTGACTTGACCTAGGGTGACAGCAGGGGGGTTGGACTAGTTGATCTTTCGAGGTTCCCTTATAATCCCTAATGTTCTGTGATTCTGTGATACTTCTGTAAATGAAAGGGGATCACTAAGCTCAGCTCTTGCCTTCTGTGTTTTAGCATTGAAGCAGATAATTAGTGCAATTCAGAGATCAGTCAACAACAAAATCTAGACCCACACAACACATCTTTAAAGTTTCTTCACTCTCAATTATTTTGATAGGTGGTATCTGCATCTTGTTGCATCAGGTGAATCAGAAGTAACTCCATTAATGACAAGTGAATCACTGTTTACTACAAAGTTTCTGGCCCATGGAGTGTGTGGGGGCATGTGAGTATCAGAATGAAGTGAAATGCAAGACCTCTGTATAGATGTAGAGGAATTTAATATTCTAAGACAGAGCTGTCGCGCAGCTTTCACAAATCTATACCATTGCTTCACAGAGAATTAGTAAAAATTCAAACCCAGGTATTAATTTATGGATCAATAAATAGCAGCCATAGACTTTTATTGCTGTTTCATCTTACATATGAAAAATCTTCAGTGGTATGTGACTTCTAGTTATGTGCACTTCAAGAGCTCTTCCAGAAGAATGCTTAGCATCCTTCTCTTAGATGCTACACAGTTAAAAGGAAAACAAACATGAGATCTTGGAAGAACTGATACATCTAAAGATGGAAATGTATAAGTAACAGGCTGTGGAGAAATTATACACATTCATCAAGTATAACATCAAGACATTCATAAGCTCAAGGCTGTGCTGGAAGCTGTGTGGTCCAGTTCAATGTCACAGGCTGTTAAAAAACACTCAAAACTTCTCCACTGCCTGCTGCCTTTGCTCCTTGATCCAGTGCTGCTCTGCAGCTTCACCAGGCACTTCTACCCCTTCCTTGGAACTCATAATCTGTTATGTTCACAACCTGCTTCTGCAACCTCTGTCTCCAAAAATATTCACTGCTGTTTTGGCAGGACACTCCTGTATATCATGGGGCTGAATCTTGTTGTATTTTAAATAAACAATGAGGAGAAATGAGGCAAAGCAACACGTCGGTGTCTCACTCTGATCGCTGGTCTCTCATAGCTTTTCCAACAAATTAGTAACTCAGCTCACACTCCTTTTGGTAAAGTCCTGTTTCATAACAATATCTGTGTCTGCTCTGTAATGAATCAACTCACATTCCTGCAGTGGGGCCTTGGCGAGAGAGGAGCTGCTCTTCCTTAGCAATGGGTTCAATTTCCAACTTGGGGCAGATCACACAATCATGGAATGGCAGAACATTAGGGATTGGAAGGGACCTTGAAAGGTCATCCAGTCCAAACTGCCTTGCCACAGCAGGATGACCCAGATCAAGACACACAGGAACACATCCAGGTGGATTTTAAACATCTCCAGTGAAGGAGACTCCACAACCCCCCTGGACAGCCCCTTCCAGTGCTCTATCATCCTCACTGGGAAGAAGTTCCTTCTCAGATTGATCTAGAACCTCCTCTGTTTCAGCTCATACCCATTGCCCCTTGTCCTATCACCAGATGACATTGAGCAGAGCCTGGATCCATCCTCCTGACACCCACCCTTCACATATTTATTAACATTAATGAGGTCACCCCTCAGTCTCCTTTTTCCAAAGCTCAAGAGACCCAGCTCCCTCAGCCTTGCCTCACACGGGAGATAGTTTCTGTTCTCTGGCAGAATAGATGGTTTGACTCACTATAGCAATTCGTGTTCTAACAACATTTCCTTATGCTGTGCTCATGTGGGATTTCATGTTCTAGTTTTGACACATATCGTTTACACAACAGTTTCAAGTAGCAGGATGTCATAGTTCTCTATACAGGTGAGGAAAGTGAAGGACTCTTAGATGATGTGAATCACAAAGGATGTCTGTATAAGACCTTTAACAAAAGTTCAAACGTCCTTAACTTCCAGGTCTGTGCTGTATTCACTGGATATTTAAGCTATGGAAAACGTCCACTACCATTCCTACTATATGGATTAATAGATAACTCTTGTTCTAGAGATTTAATCATTTCTATTATTAATTAACTCTAGTATTGTTTTCTGGAAGGTATATTGCTCTCTGAGCTTAGCACTTAGCATAAGTTTTCCTTCTTCTGACCTTTCAAAGAGGCTGCACTGAATAAAAAGGGAAGAAATGTTGAAGAATTCAGGTGGTTAAAACTCTGCAGTTGTTTTCAATTTGTCTTTATTAAAAATAAACATATATTTTAATTAGAATAAATGTTGACCTAGACAGAAGACAAGAAACCTTCCCATTCAAAACTAACAAACGAGGATAAGTAACTTCCCTCTCCTTGCATCTACTAAATTTCAGGTTTGATAGATTACACTTCAGATTAGATATGTTAAATCCTTCACAGTCTAATAAACTGTGACAATGCTCCCGTTGCACGAGTGGGGGAAGATGACCTCGTGTTTTAAGCAATAGATAAGATATGGGACTGATGCATCTCTTTAGAAAACATTTTAATAAATGTTGTTTTGTCAAGGCACCACCTTGGGCTCTGTACCCAGCTCATGGAATGGACTAGAACCATCAAAGGGGGTGTGAACACACTCAGATAAATGGGGGTCCTGGTGGATGACCATGAGCCAGCAATGGTGCCTTGTGGCCAAGAAGGCCAACAGCATCCTGGGGTGGATCGGAAGTGGGGTGGTTAGGAGATCTAGAGATGTTCTCCTCCCACTCTACTCTGCACTGGTGAGACCGCATCTGGAATATTGTGTCCAGTTCTGGGCATCTCAGTTCAAGTAGAACACAGAACTGCTGGAGAGAGTCCAGCGCAGAGCCACGAAGACAATGAAGGGAGTGGAATGTCTCCCTGATGAGGAAAGGCTGAGGGAGCTGGGTCTCTTGAGCTTGGAAAAAAGGAGACTGAGGGGTGACCTCATTAAGGTTTATAAATATGTGAAGGGTGGGAGTCAGGAGGATGGAGCCAGGCTCTGCTCTGTGGCATCCAATGACAGCACAATGCGTAAGCTGGAACAGAGGACGTTCCATATAAATATGAGAAGGACCTTCTTCCCAGTGAGGGTGACAGAGTACAGGAAGGGGTTACCCGGGGGGGGTTGTGGAGTCTCCTTATCTGGAGACATTTAAAACCTGCCTGGACATGTTCCTGTGCGGCTTGGTCTAGGTGATACTGCTGTGGTAGGGGGACTGGACTAGATGATCTTTCGAGGTCCCTTCCAATCCCTAATGTTCTGTGATTCTCTGATTCTGTGAAATCCCATCACACAGTTGCACTCAACAGAGACCACATTTTGTGCAAAAATAAGTAAAGCCCAGCACTGTCAAGCGAAAGACAGACTTTCATACTGTCTGTTCCCCACTGATAGATGTTTGGCTATCATCTTATTTCATAGTTCAGGCGATCGAAGCACTGTCTAAATGTGTATCATAAACCTATAGATGAGAACATTTCCCTACTGGATTTATACCATTACCCCCAAAGGTGTTAAAGAAACCCTCCGTGTGTCACTTTGTAAGATCAAGGGGCATTTTTGATGTTAATGCTGAGAAAAGGTAGATGAACACTAACAGCTGCTTATCCATAGGCTGGTGAATTGAATAGGGAACATCTTCTGTTCTCAGAGTCAGATCTCCAGAGAGAAATGATAAATTGAGAGCATCTATAAGTAAGACTGATAGTCTCCAAGGATAGTTGAGCAGAGCTGATAATATAAAATATGTAAAATGTAGAAAATATTTAATACTTCTGTTTCTTTGCTCCAAAGAGTTGGAGGGGTTGTGTTAACAATATAGACAGAGCTGCTGTGCTCAGGCATGCGGGACAAATGCAATATATTCCTTCACAAATCACTAGTTTGTGAAATGTCTTTCTGGTATCCAGAGATTTTCAGGAGTCAAGGGCACTCTCCTCATGGGCTGGGATGGCTCTTTTGGGAGAAGAGAGAGGAAGGAGCAGGGGAGCAGGGGAGGAAAGGAGAGGATGTGAGATTAAGAGCTGGACAGTTTAGTGGAGTTTTGCTTCCTAATGCTGATATTTAATTACTTTTTTCAGCACTTCAGCCTGCAGCTATTCAAACATATCTAGCAGGCTCGTTTCTGAGCTACAGCCTGAACTTCCGAGTGGTGATGAATCAACTCTGTAAAAAGCATCTCATAGGAAGTTGTGGTGTACAAGGAGAAATTCCCACTGGATAAATATTACATAATTCCTGTGAGACAGGCAGAAAGAGAAGCTTTCTCTATAGACCCAAATAACAATGTAATGATACAAAAGACACCGTGAGCAGAATACTTAGGAGGCCATCAAGAATGTGGAGGAATATCGAAGATGCCAAGTCTTCTCCACTGTCTGGGCACCCTAATAGAATAACCTTGACATTTTGCTGAATTTTTAATGCAAGGATCCCAAAATAAAAGCCTGGAGGAAGGGATAGTACAGCAACATCAGAGGGCTTAAGGTGCACTTGTTACTCAGGATTTACCATTAGAGCTCAGGTGATGCAGAATAAGAAGCCATAACAAACAAAAACCAAAAAGGAAAACTAAAAGAAGTATTGCAACTGAAAGTTCCAGTAGATATTTTTGGTTATAAACAATGAGCAACGAAGCTGGTTAAGGGCTTGGAGACTAAATTTTATGAGGAGAGATTGAGAGAGTTGAGGCTGTTTAGTTTGGGGAAGAAGAGGCTTAGGGGATACCTCATTGCTCTCTACAACTATCTGAAAGGACATTGTGGAGATGTTGGTCTCTTCTCAACAGGTAGTTAGTGACAGAACCAGAGGGAAGGGCTTCAAGCTCCAACAAGGGAGGGTCAGACTGGACATCAGGAAAAAATTCTTCCCAGACAGAGTGGTCAATCACTGGAATGGGCTGCCCAGGGTGGTGATTGAGTCCCCATCTCTGGATGTGTTTAAAAGATGCTTAGCTGTAGTGTTGGGTGATCTGTTTTAGGGGTGACCTTATAGAATAGGGTTGATGGTTGGACTTGATGATCCCAAGGGTCTTTTCCAACCTGAATGATTCCACGATTCTATGAAACTAAGAAATAAATGACAGAGACTGGTATTTCTTTGAGGAATTTGGTTTTCTTACAAAACAAAGAAAGACCAAAAAGAAGGGAAAATTTCTTCCTTTCTCGAGGTTTTGGTTGCCTAACAGAACAGAACATCATTATTTTCTGCAATTACATTGTGAGGAACACATTGCTTCAGTCTAACAGCCTCAAGGAACTGCAACCTCAGCGATAACATCTTTATAACTTGAGTCATTTATAGCCTGAGAGAACTACTTAAAATTGAAAACTGGGATTAAGATTGTAAATTCTTGTAAAAGAAAGTGGATGCTCAGTTACCTGTGGTGACTGGTGCTTGGTGACTGGATCACAGAATCACAGAATCACACAACATTAGGGATTGGAAGAGACCTCGAAAAATCATCTGGTCTAATCCCCCACCACAGCAGGATCCTACTCAGCTTCCCAGTAAAGGCTTTTTTGATTAGGAGAATTTTAGGTCCTTTGAGTTTCAGTGGTAGATTCCTTAAAGCTGCTCAAGCTTCACTGGGTAACTGCTTCATCTCTAGGGCATCCATTTATACCCAGGGAAATGTGGGATCTTCTTTTAAATATTGATTTCACTTTTTGAAAGCTGTTTGCACGCTACAACATTATGCAAAACAAAAGTAGAAACAGGAACCAACGATACCAAAAGCCTTGCGTGGCTCTGGAGAGCAGTTTTCTAGTCTACTCTGATACCCAATGCGCTGAAGAAATGAAGGGCAGAACCTCAAATCATTAATGGGACTTTGTGAGTTTTAACTTCTAGCACGTTTTTGCTTTCAGCTTAGGAGCTGTGTGTAGAAGACCTGTGGTTTTTAAATCGAAGTGAAGCCACAAAGCCTCCTGCCAGCAGAGTTAATTTCTCCAGTTGTGATTAAAATGGTTCCTGTGTGCAAGCGCAGATCAGCTTCCTCTGTGAAAGCGGTAGAAAGCTGGGCTCAGAAATAAATTCTACTGATTTAGATGAAATAGTTGTAGGCGATGGCTCTTACAGCAGTAGTTCACAGTTTTTCTCCAAAGTATCTCTGTCACTACAGAACCTCACCCATGCACTGCTCACATGGATAGGTTTTTGGCTGCTCAAAGCACAAAGCTGTCCTGCACCTAGTTGCATGCCGCTCACAAGTTGTTTCGAGGGCAAATATTGGTAAACTTGCACAAAACCATGGGTAGCACATAATGGTATAGCCCTCATGGTGAGAAAGGTTGATAGGGACGTAGCACGTTCTGTTGCTGCTCAGTAGGAGACAGAAATTCCTGTCTTCCTTAGTCTTTGAGCTCTTGATTTAGAAAACTGGAATCCCTTCCACAACCCCTTTCAATATTGTCCCACAGCTAAACTGGAGCGCGCCCTGATCCAGGGGTAAGTGCAACCATGCGAAATTAGAAGACTGATAGGGGAGAATTAGAGCAGAGCCACCCCACACTTGCTGCTCCCTCATTATTTCCACAGGGTTCAGGTTTTCAGTGTGGCGAGAACACTTTTGAGTGTTACCGTAACAGCATTTGAGCCGTGTATGCTCTCCCTTCCATTCCTTCTTTTCACTTTATCATCTCACTTCCTCCACTGTGTCACCTCTGACACTGCTGTATCCTTTGATAGTTTTTCCACCATAGTTTTGTCCTTACTTTCCATTCGCTGGGTTTTCCTTTATTCTCTAACAGCCCTTTTCCCTTTCTCATTCTCCTACTCAATTCCTATCATCCTGCATCTGTATTGCACACACCTAACTTCTCCTTCGAGGGGTCTTTCCTCTGACTCTCACATATTCAGCAACTACGGCTGACTCCAAGGAGGCTTCACTTGTGTGTGTTTACCCAAAACAAAGGGTAAACCCTAGGGAGGACTGGGAGTGGAGCAAGATGGCAGCAGCACTGAAGGACTGATGATGGTGGTGACTCCTGGTCCTGTGGCTCTGGGAGAACAGTAAGGGACTCCAGGTCCTGTGGCACTGGGACAACAGTAAGGGACTCTTGGTCCTGTGGCACTGGGAGAACAGTAAGGGACTCTTGGTCCTGTGGCACTGGGAGAACAGTAAGGGACTCCTGGTCCTGTGGCACTGGGAGAACAGCCTGACCGACTTCACTTTCACTGGTTTTCCTGTGGGAAGGGAGGCTCTACTAGTTGCAGCTTAGTAGGTGAATGTCCTCCATGAGTCCCATCAATGGGTGGATTTGCATGTGTGTCCTGATGCCTTGAGTCCAGGACGAGAGCAATATGAGATCTTGTGGCTTCTTTATGTCATCAGAGCCTCCCTTTGGAAAATACAGTGTTTAAAGTATCACTCAACCGTGAAATAGCCTAATGCTTGCACAAAGTAAACCTTGTCGACTCCCTTTCTCACAAAAGCAGCTAGTAATAAAATAGATGCCTTCCTGAAAAGCCTTTGAAACCTCAGGAAAGCCCAGAACTCCTTCTACCTGGAATTGCTGTTATTGAAATGGTATTTTGTTCAGTCCTTTCTTCCTTTTTTCGTTCCTGCCTGCTTTCTAGCCAGCTTGTGCCCTGAGAAGCAAGGGCTGCAGCTTTGTGTTGGGAGGGGCTCAGCACCAGTAGGGCTGGCATTCAGCACATCCCCTCTTGCCTGAGGGAAACACACATTACAAGTGTGGAGAACTAGAAGTGAGATGGTGGAAACAGTCTGATTTTTCTGTCTGAGCCAGTTGCTGGTGCTGCTGCTGCCTCTGCCCACTGTTCTTCCTGGGGAAGGGGCACAAGTGCCTCTTTATTTGCTTACAGTGGTTCTTAGTGGCTCTGCTGTCACCTGTGTGCAGAGTCATTTGCAAAGGGGCTGTATTGCTGGGGAGCAGCAATGTTTTTTTAAACCCCAAGCAGATTTATAGTCTGGTTTCCTGTCTGATCTTTGCATTTTCCTTCTCCGCCCCTCCCAGCCTCTGACACACTTTTTCTTACTTTGTGCATCGCTCTTTGCTCGCTGTGACACCAGTGCACTTGCTTCCTTGGTTCCTCATCTCCCAAAACTTCAGGTGCTTTAGGGGTCCAGGAGTGTTTTGCTCTTAGTTTCCTTTCCCTCTTAACAGCTGCACAGCACAAATAACCTCCCCAGATCTCCTGGAGAGACACTGACGATTGCATGGAGGCGATGTAGAGAGTCCCAGCCTGCAGCAGCTGCGGCAGGACAGCCCAGTCACCCATGAGCACCCAAGGTAAGGCAAGCAGCTGTGAATCAGCTCCGTCTCAGTGCTGGCTGCAGCAGCGCTTGAATCTCTACAAGTTCACTTTCACCTTTTGCCTTTCTTGTGTGCGTTTTCAACAGCAGGTTTCTTTGCAAATGATTGCATTCATGCCTTCCTTGCCCTCAACAGGTCTCCTTGCACTTTGCACGAGCCGGCTCTTGGAGCTCAGGGTTCAGGGAGGTAAACGGGCTGAAGTTAGAGGTGCAAATGTGTCCTTCAAGAAAGTGTGCGCTGAAAAGAGAGATGAAATGGAGGTCTAGAGAGGGCAGATGAAAGGGCTCTAGGTCTCCAGGGAATATCTGGTTCTGCCCATAGCGTCTTGTGCTCTAGCATATTCTTTAAATCTCTTCACTGAGGATTTCTGCTGTTAGCTAATAAAGTATTTCTCTTTTTTGTTTGTTTGTCGGGTTTTTGAAATGTTATCACTTCTTTTAGTCTTTTCTTGTCCCTAATGTAGTCCTCATTATATTTTCCACCATCTTTCCATGCCTGTTTTAAATCAAGCTTATTTTATGTGTTTATTCCTTTCCCACCATCCTCTCTTTTTATCCTGTGCAATAGACTGCACATCCTCCCTCTTGTTCTTGATCTTTTTCCCCTTTCTTTCTGTCAGTTCCTTCTGTTTTGTGCTCCCCTTCCCCATTGCTTTGCTGGCTTCTCACATGAGCCCCTATTCCTTGCTCTATCAGCTTTCTCATGCTCGGAGCACACACTGCTGCCCTGCAAAGTTCATTTGCCACACGCAATGGTGTTGTCTCGCCACTGGATTGTCCTTGCACGCAAACACTGCTTTCCTGGCTGCCCTTTCATGTACTGGGCAGGATTTGCATATTTGCAGGTTTGGGGATGCATCCCAAAGTACAAGGCTTTGATACTTGCACAGCTTCCTTCCCCCTCTCAGGCTCATATTTAGTCATTCACAACCAATAACCGCTGTCATCCTGTCTCACTGTTTCTGTCTCAAACAGAATTCTCTAACACCTGTAACACCCCGTACCTCCCTCTCCACTCACAGCCTGCCCTGGCTTTCTGTCATCCCACTCCTTCCTAAGTCCTTAACACAATTCTCCACTGGGTTTCTTTATCTGGTTTTATCTCAAGGTTGCAGAGGAGGAAGTACTGATGCAGGTGGCCTTACTCTGTGCTGGCTTAGCATCCCTGCTGAGCACCCTTAGGGGAGCTGGAGGAAGTATTGCAGCCTCACAGCTCCCCTTTCCTTTGCACAACATGCAAGCTGCAGCAGGGTGAGACCTTAGTGGTGGGACTGAAGGTGGATAAAAAAAGGAAGGGCATCCAATATGTCTTTGCAAAACTGTACAAAAAGTTCTGATTGATCAGGCACCTTTTTACTAAACTTAATAAAATGTTAAACTTTCTGCCCCAGAGCAGAGCTTCTGGTCTGACACTGCTGTTGTTTTTTATCCTGATGGGATTTCACATCTCAGAGGCAAAGGTTCTCAACTCTAAAGCTGTAGTGAGAGCAATTTTGCTCCTAGGATCTGGAAACAACAAAAGTCTTTTATGGCAGATAAGTTGGTGAGTCACCAAGGTGGCTCAAAGCTGGATCCGAGGACAACATCTGGCGCTATTGCTTGTTTAAACGTGTAGGCATTGAACCAGATATGACAAACAAGTACATCTCTTTGACGAAGCCTTTCTGCCTCACCTTCTTAAGCAGGACCATTGAGACCAAAGATTTATTTCTAGGGATGTTCTGAGATGGGCTTTTGGGGACCGAATAAGGCTCTCTTATTAAACTCAGCTGAATTAATAAGAGAATTACTATGTGGGAGAATTCTCTTAGCAATCTGTCTTGCTCTCTCAAATTGTCCATCTCCTTATGAGTGAAAGGAGCTTAAATTTTATGCTTGCAATTATAATACATCCTTTCTGATTCAGAGCTAGCAAACTGTGGCCTTTGAGCTGTGAGCATTCTCTTCTGAATACAGAAGCAGGTACATTAAAATACCTTTGTCTTTTGGATCTTGGAAAGTCACAGGCCTAGAATAATAAAATAAGACATGTTGATTTCATACACACAAGTCTCTTTCTTACTCTGCTTCAACTCATCTTGTGATGGGAAAAGTACTCGTGCTCCTTGCAGTCATTCTGCCAACCTTGTCTGATGACTTTGTGCTCTGTGTTTTCCAGTTTTCTGGGCGCCTATTACTGGTTCTTTTCAAAAAACCTTGATATCTCTCAGAAATAAACCGGCTGAGACAACATCTCTTACTTCTGCCTCTCTCCCTCCCTCTTTTTTCTTTTTCATCATGACAGTTGAGTTAGAAATGGGCATCGTCAAAGTTGGGTTGTGACCGTTGTAAAGGGGACCTGAAGGCAGAATGGTTTCTGTTTGTGTGGTGTCTGTCTCATTTCTCGAGCCACGTGTCTGGAAGAGGAGAAATTTCAGGCAGGAAGAGCCTGGAAACTTTCCTTCCTGTACTGAGAGGGCCAGTCCTAGAACAGAAATTCAGAAACAAGTTTCACTCCTTGTTTTTAAGTGAATTGTTGCTTCCAAATAGATTTCACTTAATTAGGAGAAAAATAAACATTCTGCATAGGTGAAAAGAGAACCAGCTGACATTTTTGCTCAACTCTCTCTTTGATATTGAAATATCTGCTTCATGAAATATGAGATTTTTGCTCAGATGTGGTCATTAAGTTTGGGTAACTGATGGTGAAATTTGACCGATGGCAGCTTTCTTTGTCACAAGGCTCCACAGAGGTGTAAACTTGTGTCTCCTTCTCTGGAGACATTTAAAACCCACCTGGCCATGTTCCTGTGTTCCTGTGTGTCTTGGTCTAGGTGATCCTGCTGTGGTTGGGGGGGGTTTGGACTAGATGATCTTCCAAGATCCCTTCCAGACCCCAACATTCTGCGATTCTGTGAATCTGTGAACGAGGAGTATGGGACCAGGTCTTGTGATTTTCCAGCTGGAGGGTAAAACCATAAAGCTCACCAAGATTAGTCAAGTTTTGTCACTGGTATCAGCAAGACATTATTTTTGTCTTGGCTGTCTCATTGCTGCTGTGTGTAGGATTTGCATTCTCAGAACACTGTCCGCTTTGCTGAGAATAGAGTATCTGCAGCTAATCTGCAATTCCTTTTTCAGAGCAAATGATGGGGTTTTCTCAGTTATACATGTAGTAAGATTCTTCTCCCTTCCCCCAAACTCTCTCTTAAGTGCTGCCTTCATCCTCTAATCTGGGTCAGTTATTTAATGGCAATGAACATTTTCAGGAAGGTAACCTTTCTGCTTGTGATTTGTTCAAGGACTCTGGAATTATAATGGTTGCTGTCAAATGTGCATAATTGGTCTCTGTGGCACACGTCCAAAGAGTGATAAAACCTTCTTTCTCTCTGCTTCTGTAGCCAGGATTCTCTCCCTACATCGCCCTCTCACTTCTGCTTCTCTCAAGCAAAAGGAGAACTCCTGCCTGTCTGTATAAAGAACTATTTAACAGAACAGGAGATAAGCCCTGTACCCCATCAGGGTGCTGCTGAACAGTGGGCAGTGGGTTCCTCCTTGTCTGGAGTTTTTCACACCGACTTCAGTTAAATATAAAAGTCTTCTCTGACCTTTGATTCTCTTCCTTCAGAATCTTTTGCCAAATATTTGGGCTCTAGGAATGATAATGGTTAGTGAGTACCATGAATTCATATGCTTAATGATCTACAGGGGACGCAGTTAATATTTTACTAGAGGGTAAAGCCTGTGGACATTTCATGCAAACACACAGGGGGGTTTCACAGCTCATTATTAACAGCACCAAAAACCTGGAAGCACATTGTGTGTTGTCTGCTGTCACTGCTGAACACGTAGTGAAGAGAATATTCCTGTTGCATCAGTGCTGTAAAACCTGTTTTGTCTCCAGTGCTGGGTGGGATGTTGCCTTCTGATGCTGTCTACTTCAGTGAGTCTGTTCAGCAACTCAAGAGGAAAGAGAAATTTGTCAAATCTCACTGGAAATCTACCAAAAACGTCAAACAAAATGCTATAACGTTGTGGTTTTGTCAGAAGGATAAATGTACCTACAGGGGGGTGTGTGTGTGTGTGTGTGTGTGTGTGTGTGTGTGTGTGATGCTATTTGTCGTAATTGTTGCCTCAGTGCATTTGTCTGTGTGAGGTTTAGTATCACTGGATATGTTTGTCGTGGTCCCCTGGGCCAGTTTGGCCTTACACAAAGATACTTGTTATTTGCCCAAGTCTGGTAGTCAGCCCTGTGGTTTCTAGTGCAGGTGAGGAACACGGCTTCAGCGTAACTGAGCAAAGGATCCCCAATGGCCTCCAGAGAGCTGGCTGGTTACCAACAAATTTTCCTTAGGTTGTAATTTAGGCACTGAAGAGTAAATGTGACATAGGGGTGCTGTTTAAAATGGGATAAGAGTTTCCTTCCATTTGAATTCAGAAAAAGCTCTCTGCTAGCAGAACGTATATGGTTATTGTTAGCAGTTAATGGATTATTTCCACTTCGTTTTTTACAGCTCTGTATGTGTGTAAACACTTCTAATCTAGCTGTGCCCATACTTGAGATCAGTTCGAGTACGCTTAATAGGTTGTTACACACGTTTCATGTATCTGAACACAGGAGTAAGTTCCACCAGAGTTTAAAATATCCGTAAAGAAACCTTTTACCTCTGAATTCTGAGCAAATGGAGAAAACACCCAAAGGTTACTTCAGCTCTTCTTGTGAAGATTACACCAACCACACTTCATGTCCAAACTACAGTGCAACTGGTGATTAGATGTTCTCTGCTTGCTCATGAACTGAAAGATTGTCACGTTTGTAAGATAATATGAAGGCCTTTGGCTTTTAACATCTCAATTAAAATACCAGTAACATTTACCATTCACTGAGCAAAGTGGTCTGCTGCACGAAGACTGCGTTTAATGTTTCCTCCCTGGTTGCGATTTTGCATGGATCCTCTCCAAAGTCTACTGGAGCATCCCAGTCTTTTACAAGAAAAAGCCACAGTGTTTACCCAGCAGCTGCTGCCAGCATCTTTATTTCTTGGCTTTTTCCAAATCACAGAATCATTTAGGTTGGAAAGGACCCTTCAATCACTGGCTTCAATCGTTAACCTAACACTGCCAAGCCCAGCGCTAAACAGCATCCCTGAGCACCACACCAAGGTAGTTGCCATGCCATGTCACGTGGGGTTTTGTAGTTTATAGTTATATAGATAGTGAGATCATCAAACTCATTTCAATAATCACAGAATCGCAGAACACTAAGGATTGGAAGGGACCTCAAAAGATCATCGAGTCTAATCCCCCTGCGACAGCAGGATCCCCTAGATCAAGTTACACAGGAAGATATCCAGGCGGGTTTTAAACTTCTCCAGAGAAGACTCCACAATCCCCCTGGGCAGCCCCTTCCAGGGCTCTGTCACCTTCACTGGGAAGAAATTCCTTCTCATATTGATGTGGAACCTCCTCTGTTCCAGTTCACACCCATTGCCCCTCGTCCTATCATTGGATGCCACAGAGCAGAGCCTGGCTCCATCCTCCTGACACCCACCCTTCACATCCCAGGATGCTGTTGGCCTTCTTGGCCACAAAGGCACATTGCTGGCTCATGGTCATCCTGCTGTCCACCAGGACCCTCAGGTCCCTTTCTCCTACACTGCTCTCCAACAGGTCAGTCCCCAACCTGGTACACGGACTCAAAATATTCCATAAACTATTTCTGTCTCATTTACTGTGGCTGAGCTGACTTTCTCCCAGTAACAAAAAACAAGCTTAAGCTAAGACTCTTCTCTGATGCTCCTCTGTTAGTCTTCCTCCACAGTTCCTACAAAAACCAAGTCAGAATAGGTCTCAACATGTAATTTTTTAAGAAGATTTGGGTGTGTTTTATCCTTTCAGTACCGCATTCCTGTATTTTGAGTTACACTAACCCATTTTATTGTAGAAGGTTTCATTTCCTTCTGTCTTTTATTCTCTCATTTTTGCAATTTATGCCATGAAAGATATCGGTGCAGGATGAAACAAAAAATACTTAAACGTTTGCGTCAGGACAGAAAAGAAGGTGGTTTTCTTCTGCTGTACTTGTTAGGAAAAAAAAGAGAAGGAAGTATTACACTTCCTGAAAGGCTGGAAACACTGAATTGTTTCTTTTCTTTTAATCTGCCAGTCTGTGGTCTGAAGGAAAAGCGACACTTGGGCATTTTCATGTGGAGTGTTCCGCAGCAGAGCTGCGTTTGTGTGGCTTAGCCCTGTCTGCAGTGAGAGCAGAGAACCACAGGCAGTTCTGCTGGATTAATTGCTATTGACAGCAACACTTTTCCTGAATCTCTGAACAACTGGGGTTGCACACCTGGGAGAGCAGTGCCTGCCTCGATAGGCACTTCAGAGACCGTGCGAGAATACGGTATCAGGAAGGACTGAACTTTTTCACCTGCAAAGAACAACTGGAAAATGCTCAGGTCTAAGACAGAAATGGTCAGAATTTGAATGCCTCTTTGAAGGCTGTGAATTTAATGACAAGCTCCTGATAGATTGTAGAACATTCTCCACTGCATGACAACTCATTGCATCATTATTACGTGATAATAGTGCGTAAGTCCAAAGCTATTGGAGTACAGCACTAGGAAACTAAGAGGATACTATTAGAAATGTTGGCTGCAAACCTGTTACACAGCTAATGCCGTCAGGTCTAAGTAGTCTCTGCACAATGGGACTGGAACAAGAAAAGTAGCTGACCATTCAACCACTACCAGGAAAGAAGTGGAACATAGGAGGTTCCACGTTAATATGAGAAGGAACTACTTCACGTGAGGGTGAGGGTGACAGAGCAATGGAAAGGGCTGGCCAGGGAGTGTTGTGGAGTCTCCTTCTCTGGAGACGTTCAGAACCCACCTGGACATGTTCCTGTGCGACTGGATCTAAGTGACCCTGCTGTGGCAGGGGGATTGAACTGGGTAATCTTTGGAGGTCCCTTCCAATCCCTAATTTTCTGTGATTCTGTGAAAAGGCAGAGTGGATTGTTACTGTTATTTTGGCCCTCAGAGGACATCCCAAGTCCCCTCTATGTCTAGTCTGACCCATCTCTCTGACTTGCCTCACTTGCTTAGTATTCCCTTTCCTATTTGATCCTGTTTGCCATTCCAGATTGCAGCATCAGTGAGTAAAAATAACAAACTTCTCTGTTCAGAGCATATTTTAGAACTGAAGATAGCTGTCACCTCCTGTTTGTGACCAATCCTAAGGGAAATGAAATAACGCATCAAGCACAGCAAATTATAAAAAAAATTAGGAGGAAGCAGAGCCAGATCATTTTGCTCTAACAAGTTTTCTAGACCTCACTGATAAAGTCCTACTTTCATCTGTGAGATTCTTCCACCTCTGTGCTCTTGTGGAGAGCACAGAACACATCCAGATGGGTGCAGCAGTACAGGTTGTACACGCTCTGTTTTAGACAACGTGGTCCTAAACTGATCCTCTGGAACTGCTTGCAAAGTGTCTGAACTTCAGATCAGAGCATCAGCCTCTGTGGGCTGAGCAACGCCACATCCTGGCATTCTGTAGTACATTGTGCATATCTGCAAGCGCGTTACTTCCCACCTTCCTCCACCTCTCACATGGAGGAAGTCACCTCTCTAATCTCAGACCAGAAATTCGTTCTGGCCACGCGAGCCGTGCAGCTCTCTGCTGCCCAGACTCAGCTGTCAGAACTGAATCCTTAATCTCATAGCTGTTCATGAGAACGCAGGTTCCCATGTATTTTTATCACTTTTGAAAACAGGACAGAGGCAAATGGGGCTTTTTTTGCAATCTTTACCAGTATTTTTTAACATTAAATATAATTTTTAAAACAAAGAATATTAGTAGTAGAATGGCAAAATACCAGTCTTCCTTCTCACAGCTCCCTTATTCCCAAGCAGGCAAGGGTGTTAGGACAGAAAGGGCTTACTCCAGGGGAGAGATTGTCAGGCTCTCAAAATCAGCTATATTGTTCTCTTTCCACATTTTCACTTTCTCAGAGCCATCATTTTTTCTGCTGTGTGCAAGGAGGACAGTGAAGACATAATCTAGACAATGAACAGTTCCTGCAGTCTCGTCTCTTGCTGCTTTTCTTCAGAATATAGAGTGCTGCTTCTACCTAGAGGCTTTTAGATGAGAGATGGAGGGAGATGCTCTAGGTATAGCAGGACAGCTGATCACAGAACCTGTAGGCTGTGCCATTGGTTTTGGCAGTGTGGAGACATGAGCAGCACTTAACCCCTCTATCTCTGTCTGCTGATCCTTATGGCAGGTATGAAAACACTGCTGCACTTCTTGGCATCTGCCCTGGAAATTGAACTGTACTTTTAAAGCTTTCTGAGATCACCAAGAGAAAATTCTTCCGACAGCATCCCAGAAAGCCTCCCTGATCCCAAATTGCTCCTGCCTCACTGCACAGAGCATTGCTTGACGCGTAGCTTCTGCTTTCCATTACTGGTAACAAAGAAGAGCTGCTTTTGCCATGCTGTGAGGCAGGAAGACTTTTTAATGCTGTGACCACAATCTGGGAGATTTCCAGCTTTCCAGTCACATCAAGGGGTGTACAAGAATTGAAAGGTTGCCCACATATGAGTAGCGAGGACCAGCACTAGTAAAGCCCATTTTACCCCAGAGAATGTTGTTATTGAGAGCAACCAAGGACATACCCACACACAGAGCTACTCCAAAAGCTTTTCTAGCAATCCAGGAATTATTAATAATTACTCGCTCTCAGGACAGGTCGTGTAAGCACTTCCTCCCACACTAACTTGCTGTGAACAATTTCATCGTGACTATAAGGAGAAAGTACAGTTTTGTGGTTACTGTAGTTCATCAGCCCTTTCAGAGCTCTCCCACGGTACTTGCCCACTTCTCATCGAGTCCTCTCTTTTGTGATGTTCTGTGTTTTATGCTCTCTCATCGAGGCACCTTGTGGAGCAACAGCAGAACACTCAGATCTGCTTTTGCCTCAGGTAATCCTAACCTGCTGCTGTGCAGTGAAATGCACCCACATAACCCTCTCACACAAGGATGGGTGGGTGAAGACCTAGAGCTCTTGTCCTCTCAAGAACTCAGGAGAGAAGGTGGTAAAAGTAGCTCAAATTCCATGCAGTAATGCCAGTGCTGATGTCCGCCTAGGACACGCATTCTGGCAGTGCTAATCACGAAAAGGCTGGACACATTCCCTATTTTAAGAGGCTTTATAGATTTTCCACATGCTTCCTTAGAACAAAGTTCCTTTAATCTTTCTAATGTTTGCAGTACCCTGGAGAATGATTTGAGTTGTCTCCTCGGTTGATGAATGTATTGCTTTTATAGGATTTGAAACACTTACTGACCTGGGTAGCTTAGACAAAGTAGGGATTTTGGATTCAGATCCAACTGCTCTATCCTGCTTCTGGTTCTAATCGGGGTGAACCCTAGCTACTGGTATTTTCCATCGCACATGACACTGTATCACGCCAGAAAAATCACTGTCATAGAACACAGAAGGGCCTTGCCATCAAAATAGGAAACGTGAACACAACACACCATTTTAAAAGAAACCTGAGTGGAGGAGAGCAGGAGTTAGACCAGCTCCAGCAGAACAGTTGTTTTGTTTTACGCTTGGCGTTCCATCCCTGAGCCTAATTCCTCAGTCTCATCTTCCATGGTGACTTCGTTAGCAACGAGATGCTAATTAAATTTCATATTTATGATTAGAAAATAAAATCACTGGACCTTTTTAAAATAGATTTTTATGAGCTCAGTTCAGTTCTTGACTCCATTAGCTGAGTCAGCAGTAGAGACTGTGCAAGGCTGAGCTTAACCAGCTCTGATAAAAAAATGATAAATAACACAAATGATGGTGGAAGGAGAGTCCAAGCTAACCCTTGTGTAGTTCCTTCATGGCATCAACTTTTGAGCAAGAGAACACTAACCTGGGTTTTAGTCCCATAGAAAGATATATTGCCAGTCATGCAAGTACCCTCCTTCTATTTTGTCTCAGAAGCTCCAGAGCTTAACATTGCAACAGATTTTTAAAATCTCAATTGTACTTGAAGACAATACAAAAGGGATTGATACTTCAGCTGTGTTTACAGCTCCTGTTAGCTAGCAAAATATTTATTCCATGGATTCTGAAAGGTTAGAATTAACACAGGTAGGCACGGACACTCAGCATCTGCCCCCTCCCCGGTGGATGAATGTACTGCTGGAGAGTTTATACAATGCTGAAGAACCAGAACTACTTAAGCACCGCTGCCAGCCAGATTTATAGGTGCTATATAGAGCAGTTTCCTATTCGTGTAAAAATTAGCACCTCTCAAAGCTTTAAAGACCCATTTTTAAAACACACGTGAAGGATATTCCACTTGCGAAAAGGTTTTTTGAAGAGCTCAGCTTCCATGTAAGTGTGTAAGAAAGACCTGATTTTTAAAAGTGCTCAACACCCAGAACTCTGTGATTCACAGAGGTGTCTTGGCCCACCTTCTGAGGCAAGTCTTGCAAAAATCCAGCCATTTATTTTGATGCTTAAATGCCACCTACGCTCTTTCAGAATCCAACCTCTTTACGAATTGTGCCCTTGAGTAGGACTGAGAAATAGGGGAAATCAGTCTTCACGTGTGGGAGCTGTTTACTACTGCTCATACTGCACGTAACCTCACTTGGTACACAAATACTCTGCTGCACTTAAAAACGAAGGCTTTTCTGCACGTCCTGCAGATGCTTCTGCTTTTGCCTGAGACACCTCATGCTGGGAGCTACAGTTAATGCAGATAGCCCGTGAGGAATTGCTATGCTTCAAGGTGCATGAGGAGAACAAAACAAAACTTCCACTGGCCTTAGCTGGTTACCAGCCTTTGTAATGTCTAACAGCCTCACTTAGAGACCAGCATTTGGGTGCCTATAACCCTGCAGATCTTGCTTTTGTAGATATTGTTTGTAGATGCTGCTTTAACAGCAGCTGCCCATGCTTGAAGACTGGGATGCTCACCGGTGGAGCGTAAGTCTGGCACCACTTTCTAGTTGCTATTTTCACAACTATTTCTTTCCACAGTCAGCAGAGAAGTCAATAATATTCTCACACTTCTCCTTATGTCTACTCATTCTCAAGAACCACACCCAGGTGAAAACAGCAAGTGAGACTTCTTGCTATTTTGGTCCTTTGCTTCCTTGGTCTTCTCAAAAACTGCATGTTAACCACAAAGCGAGCTGGCCAAAGCTTCCTGATGAGACCAGAGTTTAGTCTCTTCCAATGGGTAGTTAATTCTTCTGGGATACATTTTCCAGATGAAAGCTTTACAGCATTTTATTCTACATCATCAGAGCAATGGGCCAAGTCATGGAGAAAGCAGTGGAAGATGTTTAATTCTTCCTTGCAAGGCTTTGGGGGTAGGAAATACAGAATTACCCAGCATGTGGTATTAAAACAGCAAGACAAGGTGACAGACTGGTTACCACTTACAGACGTAAAGTACAGCCCTGTTAAGCAAAGAATCAGACCTTTAAATTTCTGCAGAAGTGAGTCTTCCTGCTGTATCCAGAGCACACAGCTCTCTGTGGGGTAAGAACACTTCCTCTAAGACTTTCCTCTGCAATGGTATCATGTTTGAAAGTTACCCACAACCTCTGTTCAGAAGAAAAGGGAAGTAAAGCAGCCCCCAGCACCTTTCTATCCGCTAAATATAGCCAGTAATTTTGAGAGAGAAGATGGTGGGTGTATGTTTCCGGAGCTATGTGACACGGTCCCGTGACACTTGTACAAGAGGTAGGACACAGAGCAAGAAGAGGACATTGCCTGAAAGCATAAAGCGGGGAAAATCTATTAATAAATCAAGTTCAACCACTTCCATGTGAAAGGAGTACAACAGCGAGACCCTTGTGGTTCCTGGTGCAGTTTTGTCCTTCCTCGGCCGAGCTGCTTGTGATGTGTTGTAGACTTTTTCTTTTCCAATGACACCCAATTGTCTTCTGCATGTTTTGTGCTTTGCTGGCTGAGATGTTTGTGCAGCTTTAAGTGTTTTACAAGGATAGAGGTATTCGTCCATGAGCAGAACCTGAAAGACTCTGGCAGCCTGTGACTAGAAGTGAAGCTCAGCTCACTTCTTCTGGTGACTTTGAGGCAGAAAGACGACAGGGATTTGTTATGTAAGGCGTGCATGTCGTTCTTCAAGCCACAGTCAAGTAAGCACATGCAAGCCAGCAGTCCTCTTTAAAATTATCCATCTTAAATGGATAGTTACAAAGAGGTCATGGAATGGAGTGAAGCATAAATATCTGTTCTATCTATGTGAAGCTGTGTATGTGAATCATAGCAGTCATCACCCTCAGGAGGTTTAACAGTATTTAGGCCACCAGAATATATTGAGGGCAATTAAGAACTAAACATGAGGAGACAGTTCTTCACAGGGCTTTGTGGGAAGCTCTTCTACCTTTGCATAGTGCAGTTAAGATAATGCTGAAAAACATTCTCATCACCATCAGTGACCGCTGCTGTTATAACGCAGCAAACTCTGTGTGTGTGAGTTATTTTTTCACATCTTCAGAGCTGTACTGTTTGTGAAGGTTCATCTTTACACAAGGGTTACGAAACCTGGCTTCTTACTTCTTCGCTCTTTGTATTTTGCGTGTTTTGACTAACTATAAGATTCTTGATGCAGACCTACGTCTTATTTTCTTGCCGTGATATAAAGCCTGCTATATGAAACACTATTTTCAAACTTCTGGGGCCATGGTGAATTGCAGTGAGATTGTCTGACAGTATTCAAGATTGGAGCATAACCTTTCCTGTTGCCTATGCATTTACTATCAGTTGCTCCTGAATTTGGAGGTTGTTAGACTAGATGGGAGGGCAGTCCTCCCATCTAATGTACTCTGCATTATCCTTTGACTGGGGATGAGTGTGTCACCACAAGGAATCATTACCTGACTACATGGAAGATGTTGTTCTCCTAGTGGGGTTTTGTTATTTCTTTAGACTCGTGTAACATAAATAGCAGTTTAGCACCGCAGAGCTACGCTTACTTCTTTTTCTGGTTTATGTGACCCATATTAGTAGAAGTGAAGTGTTAACAACACCAGTGAGGACCAGGCTGTCTCTGCAAGGATTGTACAAGTTTTATATGGACTTATCAGCTAGTGACTCTTTGTCTTTAGCAGATTCTTGTGTAGCTCAGTCTGTGCAAACCCCTCATGAACTGCCGCGGTGCAGCAACACAAAGAATGTGTTGGGGTTTGTCGCGCGCGCACGCGTTTGCTGGGACCTCACCTACAATCATCACATCCATTTGCTCTTCCTAATCACACAGGGCTATACGCTTGTCCCCAGTGGCACCTCCTCCTCCTAAGCTAGAGAGAATCTCATTATCCATTGTAAAATAGAGTGAGTCAGTCTCAAGAAAAAATTAACCTGGGACCTAGTAATGACTTCTGAAGCATTTGTTGGACCAGCATTCTCAGGAGTCCTCATCAGCCTGAGGATGACAGCTTCTTTTTTAGATCTTGGCTTTTAGCACACGTTAGTTGGAAGGAAGTGCTCGTGTCTGGAGCTGATGCCGCACTCAAGAAAAAAAGGCCAGCTATATAAATATATTTGTACTGCGTTAGCACAGTGATTTCTGTGTCCTCCTCATCATCCTGCCTAACAGGATGGAGAATGTGTAGATGAAAGCATTTAATAAATGTCAGGCTTTCAGCTCTCCACTGCTACTTTGCAAGTCCTTTAAAATAGTTGCATTTAAATTATTGTGCCATTATCTTGATTTGCATGCTCGGAACTAACTTGAATTTCTAACGCATCAGGATCTGTGGCAGGGCCTTCTCCATTTATCCTTTCCTTTGCTTTACATCTTAAGTTCCTTCTGTTTCCCTTTACTAAGGTGTCCTATTCACATCTCTATCTCACTTTGTTCCTCACTTTCATTCTGTTGAGTTCCCCTTTCTCTAATTCTACTTTTCTTTTCTGTGTCTCCTTCTCCCTTGACCTCACCATTTTCCATCCCCAAATCTTGACTTTCTCCTCTTCAGTTCTTTTTCCTCCATCTCTCATTGCTCACCTCTCTCATTTCTCATTTCCTTCCACATATCTTGTCATTGAGCGATGGTATCACTAACAGTTTCTGAAATCTGGGTATCAGATTCTGAAACAATATGGAAAAACAGAATAATATCCATCAAACCGCCTGCAGAGACACTGCCGGCTGAAGGGACAAATCTCTCTCCATCGACCCTGGATGAAACCTTAGTAACTAGCGGATAGAAACCAATCTTTAGAGGGCATTCTAAGGCAGAGGTATAAAATGATGGAATGAAGTTTGGAACATATAATTTTCCATTTGTTAGAGAGGAACGAGGTTTGTAAGTTAAACTGGATACCCAATTTAAACCGGCTGGGTGAATCCACCCTTTAAATTTTCTCCTCTATCAGAAGTGCTTAGACAGTACATTACCGAGGCAGCTGGAAGCACCTTCATTGCATGTACAGAATGTAGAAAATAATGACACACAGAAACAGGACAGAGGCATCAAAACATCATTTAGACTGTTTGTAGAGGAGGACTTTTCCACTGTCTTTGTTTATGATTGGTAATACACGTTCTACAACCAACCCCGGCTGGATGTTGCACAGTCTACTGTCAGTTTGCTTTTGAGGCAAAATTAGTCATTTCCTTCCTGTATGATAAAAGTTCTAAAGCTGCCAGACTTGGGGAAGACATGGACTTTAGATATTCTCACCAGACGGAGCTCAAAATGGGAAAGCAGACCTTTTAAGAAACAGAGATCATTACAAGGTCCTAACAAGTACTGCTGCACTGATGAAGATGTTTCATGACAATATTTTGTTGGACAAAACAACAGTCTTCTTGTGTAAACAGGTTTTTTTTCCTCCAGAAGGTGATAGAAATAGTCATTTCCCTTAGCACACAAAAGCTCAATGTAGTAAATGTGGGAGTCAGTGCAGGCAGCATTGTCCTGCACTAATGAAACTCGTGGATCTTTGCTACTTACAAAGGTCTCTTCATACTGCCTTTAAGTGATGGTATGAAACCTGTGGGGTGTCCTGGCTAACACTGCTAGTAACTGGTCTGTGCTCTGCGTATGCATCACCTGTTCCTTTTTTCTGCGATGGAGTTTGACTCTGAGGAGGGTAAATAAAGGCAAAGGAGGTAAGCTGGAACATAGGAGGTTCCACATCGGTATGAGAAGGAACTTCACGGTGAGCAATCCAGAGCACTGGAAGGGGCTGCCCATGGGGGTTGTGGAGTCTCCTTCTTTGGAGACATTTAAAACCCACCTGGATATGTTCCTGTGCAACTTGGTCTAGGTGATCCTGCTGTGGCAGGGGGATTGGACTGGATGATCTTTCAAGGTACTTTCCAATCCCTAACGTTCTGTGATTCTATGATCATCTGATTGACATCATCCCCAGACAACAGTGTGACTGCTTTCTTCTGGAATAAAAATGCAATTCTGTAGCTGCCTATACGAGGCAAGAGCAGCAAAGTACCCAATTATAAACTGTAACTGAGCCTTAAACTTCCAGTAACCCCCATGGAAATCAAATTGAAGTCCCCCTTTCAAAACAAGTCTCTCCAATGATTTTTAAGAACATCTGTCTCCATTAGCTTATAAGGGGTTTTATTAAAGAACCTCCGGCTGTTGTTCTGGCTCAGTGTTCAGCAGCCAATAAACTACCGTGCCTTCATACAGATGTCAACATTTTTCAGGATCACAGAATGGTTGGAAAAGGACCTCCTAGGTCACTGAGTCCAACCAGACCCACAACAACAACTAAACTAAATACCTGATTGATCGACAAACACAAAATAACCCCCATCCCTGCCACTACAGCAGGGCGTGAAGCTGGGGATACCTCCAGGGATGGCAACTCAACCACCTCTCTGGCAAAGCCCTTCCAGTGCCCAACTAGTCTTTCTGTGAAGAATTTCTTCTCCATACCTAGTGCAAACCTCTCCTGCCTCAACTTCAGCCCATTGCCCCCAGGTTTGTCATTAGTTCCCAAGAAGAACAGGCCAACCCTCACCTCTCTACAACTTTCAAGTAGTTGTAGAGGGCAGTGAGGTCCCCCCTCAGCCTCCTCTTTTCCAAAGTAAACCTGCCAACTCCCTCAGCCTTTCCTCATAGAACTGGTTCTCTAAGCCCTTCACGAGCTTGGTAGCTCTGCTCTGGACACGTTCCAGCATCTCGGTGTCTTTCCTGCACACGACCTGTAGGTTCACAGTTTAGTTTCTCGTGGTTTTGCTGCAGATTCCAGTCTAAAGCACTGCAGAAAAGTTCTGCAAGCATGTAAATGAAGTCATTTCTCACTTCAGTGCTCTTTCTTTCCAGGTGACTGCTTCAGAGGAAGAACTTGAAAAAGAAAATAATCACCTAGCTCTACGAACAGCAGACATGTGCTTAATGCTGTTATTTATGCCAGACTATCCATCACTGATTCCTTCCTCAAGTTTAATTTTAATAATGTCCCATATCTTTATATATTGCCCATCTGTCTTCAATATTAAATCATTATTTCATATGAAACCTCCTATACAGTCTACGCAGAATTACAGAATATTAGGGATTGGAAGGGACCATGAAAGATCATCCAGTCTAATCCCCCTGCCACAGCAGGATCCCAAAGATCCAGCCACACAGGAACACATCCAGGCAGGTTTTAAATGTCTCCAGAGAAGGAGACTCCACAACCTCCCTGGGCAGCCCCTTC